>JAIUZE010023710.1:0-26411 GCA_022085475.1 Heliosperma pusillum | reverse complement strand
ACAGACCGATAAAGTTACAAATATCTTAGATTTTTTTATTAGTTTAATCATATTAATTAAAAGATCTAATATGAGTGGAAAAAAAGTGACATGGGGCGTGTGACTCATGTCAAAGTCGTGTTTCGGAACTTAAGTTGATCCGGGAATAGTTAAATGACGTTTGGGTTAAAACCGTAAAAGTTATTCTTTAATTCCGAATAAATTCAAAATAATTAGATTAAAATTATCATAAATTCTAATAAATCTAAATCAAAATAAATCAAAAATATTATTTTTTTAAATAAAATTTCGGTCTTCAAACTTATAAGGCGAGTCGGGAAAAAGTCAACGAAAGTCAAAGTCGACTTAAAATCAAGAAAAGTCAAAAATGACTTAAAAGTCAAGAAAAGTTTATGACGACTTAAAAGTCGAGAAAAGTCAATGACGACTTTAAAAAGTCAAGAAAAGTCAAAGACGAATAAAAAGTCAAGAAAAGTCAAAGATGACTTAAAACGGGATTTTCATGAAATCTCTCAGAAATTCCAAATACGAACTCGGAATTTCAAAATACGACTCGAAACAATAAATTCTATTTTTAAAAACTTAACCTTGCTGAAAAGTATCCTTAAGAAATTTTACTAGAAAAATTGGGTACTTTTCGGGTTGTTACACTACTACTCGAGGTCTAACCATCTTCATAAGAAAAAGAAACAAAACAAGTTAATCCTAACACTTAGCATAAACAAGTAGACTACCAAGTAAAGTCCTTAACTTCTACCCATCTCTCAATTATTATTTCAAGGTCAATTAGTTTAAGTTTAGGGTTCACGTGTGTGCGTCGGAAGCGATAAAGCTCTGATACCAACTCTGACAACCCTCGCGGATGCAGAAATAAAACATACAAGCATGTGATTAATATAGCGGAAGATACGGTATTTTTAAAACCTTTTTACATGCAATTAGCTAGAAAATACGAGGAATGTCAATAATTACAAACTAAAATATTTTATCACTTTCACGGACGATTTGAGTAGATATGGATATGTCTACTTAATGAAGCATAAAAGTGAGTCCTTTGACAAGTTCAAGGAATTCAAGAATAAGGTTGAAAACCAACTGGATAGAAAGATTAAAGCACTACGTTCAGATCGTGGTGGAGAATATCTTTCGAATGAGTTTGATCAACACCTCAAAGACTGTGGTGTAGTACTTTAGTTAACTCCACCTGGAACACCACAATTGAATAGTGTGTCCGAACGGAGAAATCGAACATTACTTGATATGGTTCGATCCATGATGAGTCACACGGTTGTACCTGATTCATTGTGGGGTTATGCTCTTTTGTCAGCTGCTTTAATACTTAACCGAAGTCCGTCTAAAGCTGTAGACAAGACTCCATATGAATTATGGAAGGGAACGGTCCCTAACTTGTCCTTTATTCGGGTTTGGGGCTGCGAGGCTTATGTCAAGTGGAGACATGACGATAAGCTCGGCCCACGATCGGTCAAGACATACTTTATTGGTTATCCAAAAGGGATGTTTGGTCATTACTTTTACTCGCCTACCGAACCTCGAGTTTTTGTTGCGCGGATAGTGCGACGTTCTTAAGAAAGAGTCTCGAGAATAGGACAGTAAATGGAACTTCGATTCTGTTCGGAGATCATGAACCAACAACCCGAGCAACCAATGGAGGAAATGTTCCCTTCCCCATCGGCTGCAGGTTAATATTCCTTTGGAACCTAGGAGGCCGGGTAGACACTCTATTCCTCCAGACAGATACATTGGTATGGTCGAGGAGAATGAGAGTGATGACGTTTTACTCCTAGAGAGTAACGAACCTGCTACCTATAAAGGTGCCATGACCTGTTCCGACTCTAAGCTATGGCTTGACGCCATGCAATCCGAGATGGAATCTATGTATGAGAATGACGTATGAGATTTGGTTGACTTACCTGATAAGGTTTGGCGTCTTCAGTGCAAATGGCTTTACAAAATAAAGCATTCTGTAGAAGGACAACCAGATACCTACAAGGCACGACTAGTGGCAAAAGGTTTCACTCAAGTTCACGGATTGCATTATGATGAAATCTTTGCACCCGTAGTCATGTTGCGTTCCATTCGGATAATCTTAGCGATAGCTGCTTTTCATGACTATGAAATTTGGCAGATGGACGTGAAAACCGCCTTCTTAAACGGTTATTTGGAGGAGGAGTTGTACATGGTACAACCCGAGGTTCATGATCCTAAAAATCCTAAGAAGGTATTGCAAGCTTAAAGCGTGCCATCTAGGGACTTAAGCAGGGCTTTCGGAGTGGAATCATCATTTCGGACAGGGTGATAAAGAGGAATGATTTACGATCGGTCGAGGAACCATGCTTATATATAAACTCGAGTGGGAGCAAGATTGTCTTCCTAATATTGTATGTCGATGACATACTCTTGATTGGGAATGACATACCTCTCTTAACTTCGGTAAAAGTTTGGTTAAAGAACCATTTCCAGATGAAAGATCTGGGCAAGGCACAAAGAATTTTGGGGATCCGGATCTACAGAGATAGATCACGACGGATGTTATCCCTCAGTCAGGAGTCTTATATAGATAAGATTCTTGAGAGGTTCAGCATGACCTACTCCAAGAAGGGGAACCTTCCAATGGTCTCTGGGATGAAGTTAGTTGAGTAAGTAAAGCTCAGGCACCACAAAGACATCGGAAAGAGGTCGAGCGCAGAGTTGGGTTCCGTATGCATCGCTATAGGATCGATTCAGGATGCCATATATGCCACACGTCCAGACGTGGCATATGCATTGAGAGACGAGTCGGTACCAAGGCAATCCAGGTGAAACACACTGGAGGCTGTTTGTAAGAATTCATTAGTACCTACGGAGGCTCAGGACTGGGGATTGAATTATGGAGACATTTCTGTGACACTGAGCTATGCGCAAGCGGTTTACGCAGAATGCTAGCTTCCAAAACGGATCGAGATGACTCGAATCATAAGTCTGGATCGTTTGTACTCCTTATGGCATGCGGTCTCAGCTGGAAAAGCTCCAAACAAAGTGTTATAGCAGATTTTACGACTGAGTCCGAGTACTATGCTGCTTCAGAGGCTGCGAAGGAAGCTATATGGATGCGTCAATTCTTACAGGGACTAACTGTAGTTCCTAGTTCGGATGACCCGATCACCATCTATTGTGATAAAAGTGGTGCCATCTTCCAGGCTAAGGAGCCTAAGTCCAGCAACAAGTCTAGGCATGTACAACGGAAGGCTCACATGATCCGAGATTATGTGGAGCAAAGGGAGATAGTGATAGACAAGATTGCTACGGATGACAACGTCGCAGATCCTCTCACTAAACCATTGAGATATGATAAACATGAAGGACACGTTATGTCCATGGGAATCAAACGTGTTCCTGAGTTGTATTAGTTGTTTTTTATGGATTAGACACCTGTATCTTTTCATAAAAACTATCTATAAAATCATCGTTTTGTTTATATTTTGTTTTCATGTGGGTTGTACGGACAACATTGAACACCACAAAGTGGAATGAATACATATTTTGTTTGGTCAGTAAGACGCCACATGAGCTGATAACTCTGGCAATTATTTGTGACGTCGATTGATGGTGGGTTCAACGAGCCATAAGTCAAAACAGTTGACTGATCGATCACATATGCGAGTTATAATGATACTCGCAGGACAATTTTGTGACAACGTTATGGAGTCCTAAATGTTTCAGAACATTAGGTGCCAGGTCGTGGATAGGACGTCCATAGTGTTCCTAGAGTCGATTCTTTTGACTATCGACTGTCTCTTGAGATTAAGGCAGTTTTTGGGTGACTTTGGTTTCTTTCTCATGGTCGACCGTAACAGGAGGCTAAGTAGATTTTTACTGGGTCATTTCATACTGCGCTTGTATCTGCAAGATTTGAGTTGAAGAAAATATCCAACCTTTATCAGGTTATGTTATTTCTCAGGGCCACTCGAGGAGCTGTAACTGAAATGCATGGCCATGCTCGAATAAAGATTCGTTTATCAGTTAAGTTACTCTCTAGTCGGAGAAACCACTCTTGATACTGATCACTTGTAAACTACGACCTTTGTGAATACGGACTTTGCAAATTGGTTTACATTGAGTGGGAGAAATTTATTATGGATATGAGAATCGGTTATCGCACATACAGTTGTAGGGACAAGTGGGAGATTGTTGGAGCTAGTGTCCCCCACAGTTAGTGCAATAACATAAATAAATCTCTGTAGGTTCACAAGGTATACTTTGTATAATAATCAGTTGATTAACGTTTATCAATAACGGTTGGCTTGCTAGATAAGTTTGACGTTATTGTCATACAGATGGCGGTGATCAACTGGTCCCTAAAGTCACACCTAAAGGATGTGTTTGAGAGATGTGATTATTTGAGAAAATAATCATATTGATGCCCTATTATATGACTAAAAGGTTAGTCAGTGTATTTGACTAAAAGGTTAGTCAATGTGATGATGAGACGATTATTTAATAACGATTAAATAATATAAGCTGAGACGAATTAAAAGTAATTTGTAATTAAATATAAACTGTTGTATTTAATCAGCATATATATAATGTAAGCTTATGCGAATTAAAATGTTAATTCGTAAATTGAATATAAAATGTTATATTGAATTAGCAAATTATAATTATACGGATAATTATAATTAACGTATATATTATACGATTGTCATATTAGATGTTGTCAGACCGGTATTAATGTATCGACTACAAAATGTTGTATGGACATATTAATACATGACAACACAAATGACATTTATAATAATAATACACATTATATATTAAAGCGAATTTAACCGAAATAAAGTCCAGATTCACTCTGAAATTTTCGGTCCATTAGTGGTTAATTAGAGGAGAAAATATCTCCCCAAAAACCCTAAGGGGTGCCGTGAGAAACAAAAGGAGAAGGGAGAAAATTTTTTCCTAACCTTAATTGATGCACTTGTGCCTCCATCATTCACACAACACAAAATTAAAAACTAACAGTAACTTTTCACAAAAACATTCTAGCAAATTCAAGGGCATTTCTCATTCAATCTTGGGTGCTACGATTAGGAGATATCATCATTTTCATATTGTTCTTAGGCCTTTAAGCAAGGACTAAAGGTTATTTCTAATCTCTTGTTTTTATGCATTTTCGTTTATGACTATTAATCATATAATCATAATTTCATTATAATCCTGTATGATTTAAAGGGAGTATACAGATATTTTCCCACATAAAGTCCATCGGCGCGATAGACTCCACAATTAACAATCCACATGATAGATTCATTACGTACTCTAATCTTCTTAGTTTCATCAAAAGTCTTACCAGAAACCACCAACCAAATATTTATCTAGGGGAAACATGATCGCTAACAACCACAAGGTAAAGTAGACTTACAATGAAATCCTTTGATCCAATTTACTTCAAACTCATTATCCTAAATTTACAATGGACTTTTTCTTCCTCAAAAGTCAAATCTCAAAGCCTCAAGCAAAGAATGAGTACAAATTCCAAATCATACATATTGCCAAACACATGGCGATACGTCAATTAATCAAATCATCTAGCCCATCAAAACTCAAAATGTATCGGTCTTTGCTTATGAAAATATTCTTCGAGATTGGTCACCAAGTCCAAATTCCATAAAGTAAACATTCTTGTTAGGGTCCAACATATAAAGACAATAAATTCTTAAGTAATCTTTAAAGCAACCACTATAATCCTTAACAACAACAAACTATCATTACGTTCTATTCGATCCTCAAGGTGTTATTACAATATCAAGATTCAAAGTCTAAAATCACCAAGAGAGGTTCAACCTAAGCTTATTCTTAATTCCTTATAGTCAATTAAACATAAATCTAGCTCCATAGGGTGGGTAGGTACCATATTTGGTGCATCATCAAAACTCACCTACTAACTCCTTACATTAGCTAAAGAGAAAACTATCTCACAAGAGATTATGGAAGACGAACATGATACCATGAATGCTAGGAGGCATCATACAAAGACTACGATCTGATGTAAAAGATGAAGGCGGAAAAGGAAAACGAGATTGATCTAAGGAAGTGAACCTACCAGTCACGATCTCCGGGTGAGCATTAGCTTCGGCTCGGCTGAGTACAAAGATAGATCCCTTAGCTTTGGTACCGGGTGCAGGAGTCTGACGGTCGGGGCATTCACGAAAGCGGTGACCCGGCTTCTTGCAGAAAAAGCAAAACAGGGGCCTATCATAGCATCCAACTCCGGGATGAACGGGTCTCCTACAACCGTCACAAATTCGTCCTTGAGCTTGAGTTTGAGGGGGAGCATTGGGCCTAGGAGCCGCATTTGAGTTAGCTTGAGGGTGATAAGGATTAAGTGATCTTGCATTAGAGTTTGAGGGAGCATTGAAACGCCTCTTGTTAGCATAGGCATTAGAAGAAGAGGGAGTGAAAGATATTTTGTCATGGAAGTTTGACCTTGGATTGAAAGAGTAGGAAGGAGAGGGATTCTTCATCTTCGCTTCATCTCTAACGGCCTTCATGGAGTTCTCGGCCCAAAGGGCATCATCATACAACTGCCCGAAAGAAGTAGAGCTCCTCCTTACCTTACTTTGAAGCAAGGCACTAAGCTTATTACGGTAGTGAAAAGCTCGGTCCTCATCATCCTTGATGAGCCTTGGAGCAAAATGAGCAAGCTTGTTAAATTTGGTGGTGAAGTCTTGTGCCGACAAGTCACCCTGCTTGAAGTCAATAAATTCCTTGAGCCTTTGTTGCTTGAGCTCCTTAGGATAAAATCGGCCTTCTACAAGAGCCTTGAAGCATTCCCAATTGAAGTCGGCTTCAAGAGTAGCGGTGGGATTTGTAATCGCCCAACAATTATCGGCTTCCCTTACAAGGAAGTGCTTTGCAATCCTTACCTTGTCCTCTTCACGGACTTGGTATAAATCAAATTGCTTCTCCATTTCTCGGAACCATTCTGATAACTCGGCAGGGTCTGGCTCTCCACCGTAAGGTATAATCTTACTCCTAGCTATTTGGCTTCCCACCCAAGCGTAGCCTCCTTGGTGGTTATCTTCTCTACGAGGGGAAACTTGGTTGGCTTGAGCAATAGCCGCATCTTGTTGATTCTTCAACACTTGTGTAAGAGCTTCTAGCATAACGTTCTCTACTACTCGAGGTCTAACCATCTTCATAAGAAATAGAAACAAAACAAGTTAATCCTAACACTTAGCATAAACAAGTAGACTACCAAGTAAAGTCCTTAACTTCTACCCATCTCTCAATTATTATTTCAAGGTCAAGTAGTTTAAGTTTAGGGTTCACGTGTGTGCGTCGGGAGCGATAAAGCTCTGATACCAACTGTGACAACCCTCACGAATGCGGAAATAAAACATACAAGCATGTGATTAATATAGTGGAGGATACGGTATTTTTAAAATGTTTTTACATGCAATTAGAAAATACGAAGAATGTCAATAGTTACAAACTAAAATAGAATATACTACAAAGAGACGAAGTCTCTCAAAATGTTATCCAATATCAAAGTTATTAGAAAACTAGCTAAACAACGTCTAGAGGTGATTCATCCAGGCCAACGCCCGCTAGCTCACACCCGAACCCAAAATACCACAAGCAAAAAGCCATCCAATCAAGCAACCTGTTCATCCATGAAAAACATGAACGCCACAATCAGTGGGGAGTAACTCCGGGTCCTCCCAGCCATATCACATTAAACGTACATAAACGGAAATACAAAAGTAGAAGCATGCATATATAGATATACATGTGAAATACGAGAAGGATAAATAGGCAATTCAATATATAAGAATATCGATACATGAAGTACAAATCGGTAACCATCATATTATAGATAGACTCGGGGAAGACACCCTTAGGCAATTATATACTCACTAGGGCTTACATCTCACCGTTAGCGGCATATACTTGATAAGATAGAGACTCGACATATAAACCACGTCAATCATCTATTTCATGCAAGAGTCCAACTCAATGTTCACGTATAATTTAACTTGCAAACAACCATCAAATCATACGAATATGACAACATGATCTCTCACGGTTAATGGAACGCACTAGAATCGTGTACAATAGCAAGACAAGCCAATGGAAGCCCACGGGATAAGACATTTCCCGGAACCGTATACGATAAGACGTTTCGTATAGTCATGACCTAGACAAACAAGTTCACGGGATAAGACGTTTCCCGGAATCGTGCACGATAAGACATTTCGTACACACAACACTCTAATCCTCTCGGTAGGACGACGATAATAATACGGTCCTAGTCTAAACCTGGCCAGACTCTCGGGATAAGACATTTCCTGATTCGACATGTGGTAAGATGTTCCACATCCAAGACTGGATCATAAAAAGATGTCGAGTACCCCAAATTCGGCTAAACCACACAAAAGAGGCGGAAAGAGATATATAGTCAAAAGTCAAGTTAGTACGCTACATGCAATGACACCACCTCGCAAGTATACAACATTTAACGGCCGGGTCGATCAACGCAAAGCGTTCGCCTTCCAACAACGTCGTCATATGCCTACTAACACATGCAATTAAGTAGTAAGGATACACTCCCCATTCCGATATTCCATCCTTACGAACGTGGAGGTAGCCAAGGGAATAAGAGTACAAAGCACATAGAAAATTAGTGCTCAAACCGTAACATTTGTAAAACCGACTCAAAGTGGGACATATCAAAAACCGTCACAAAACATGGGATACAAGCGAAGGAATTATCATATATTCGAAACATTAATATTTAAAGTCAACTTTTAGAGTCAAACCCGGAAGTCAACAAAAGTCAAAGTCAAACCCGAGACCCGAGACCCAAACCCGACAATTGGAGTGGGCTACAAACAAATCATCAATGCAAGAAGACCAAGTCCAAAGGGTCAAGGAAAGTCAAGGCGGGACTAGAATTCAAAGGGTCAATGAAACTCAACCAAGGGAAAAACCGGCAGCAAGAAACGCTGCCAGCGCCAGGGAACGCTGCCAGCGTTCACACGACGCTGCCAGCGGCCATGGACGCTGCCAGCGTCCTGGTCTCAGGCACGCGATCCTTTATTCTCCGACTTGTCATCAACATACAACAATCATCATTTATCATCACAAACCATCAATTCTCATACCAATTATCAACTAACAACAACCATCATCAACAACACAATTCCTATGATTACTAACCTTATTCAAAATACGATTTCTAACATAGAAAACACATTAAAACACGTAAATGATATCGTGTAACCCTTCACCGTTACCTTTTCGCGTCTTAAATCCGCGTCGATGTCCTCTTCTATCAAGAAGTAGTCTTTGTCGGGGTCTTGGAGGTGATAAGTGAATATTTGTATGATTTTAATCCCCAT
Organism: Heliosperma pusillum; assembly: GCA_022085475.1. Taxonomy (NCBI): domain Eukaryota; kingdom Viridiplantae; phylum Streptophyta; class Magnoliopsida; order Caryophyllales; family Caryophyllaceae; genus Heliosperma; species Heliosperma pusillum. The sequence continues at coordinate 17,013 of JAIUZE010023710.1, read as the reverse complement.
TTTAGCTCGGTTTTGTATGTCATTTGTGCTTTGTTAAGCCGTTTTATGAGCTAATATCGTCTTCTAGGCGAATTCCTATGTTCTAACCTGTTTTGTATGGAAAGTGACGTTTCTACGCCCTTTTTCTATATTCCCGAGCATTTGCCTAGAACCCGACGATTTGAGAAGCAAGCTTGACCATGTCGAAGGCATTTCAAGAAGGTTCACTAATTCAAAAGAAAGAAGAAGTAAAGACGATGTCGCAGTTGTCAGAAGACCGATCAGTTAGGCGAAGAATTCATCGTTTTACATCAAACCCTATCAATAAACCCGACTCAAGAGGTCAAGGGGGATGATGGAAGTTAAGTCATATTCAAGGGGAGATGAAACGAGAGTCAAAGGACCCAGATGACAACTTACCCGATCGGGTAAGGGTGTACCCGATCGGGTATCCCTGCTGCTTCGAGCAAATTATTGCTTCAACTTCCTCTTTTTGTCCTATATGTTCAATGCTCGACCCCTTCCCTACGAAACCCTAATGTTATATAAAGGATGCTCCAGCCACTCTTCACAACTTACATCTCTTCATACTTCACTTCTCTTCTCTTCTTACACTTCTCTTTAGATTAGAAACCTAGATTAAGAGATGAGAGCCTAGCCTCTCTTCTCTTGTCTAGAACATTTTCTTCTTTTCATCTTTATTTCTTAGTTTATTTCTGTCCTTTCTACATCAAAACCTTAGTTTAGATCAATAAGAATTTCAATCTTTGTAATCTACTTTGTTGGGTTCAAGTGTTGTAATTCAAGGAACGATTATTATATGCAAGGGATTTCTATTATTGTTATCACTTTCGTTGTTGATCGTCACCTAGGTATTTCTATTTTATCCTTTGTTTAATGTCTTTATGTTCTCTATTTTGATTGTTATTTTCCTTCCATGTTATCTTAGATTCATTTTAGTATCGTTATAATTGTCATTTCGTTTCATTAGATTGTCATTTTAGCGTCGTTATTATTGCCATATAATGAGTCTTAAAACATGTCTATCCTAGTTTTCATTGTTGATATCATCTTAGATTCAACCATCACCATGAGTGAGTAGTCACCTTTTTAGGGTGTAGGGTAGCCATGTTAGACTGATTAAAAGATGATAATTGGATAAAAGAAATTGTGCTTTTAAAACATTGTGTCTATGCATGTTTGGACTATAACGATAGTTGACGATTTCTGATCAAAATCATCGACTAGAAGGAATTCTTTTCCAAGGTAGAGATAAGAGAATTGAATAGACAAAGCATGACATGGTAGATTAAGACCTAGTAAATTGCCTAAAAGCCTGCTAGACCATCTGATCTATGATTGTAATGAATACATCATTCTTACGAACTCACAATGAATTATTTGCATGTTACATATCCAATTTCATCAATATGTCAATCTACATGTAAGAACCTACTTCCCTCGATGCTTTTCATTGTTGTTAATTCATCATTTGCTTTATTGCTTTCATCTTCAATTGCTTTCATTTTGTTTTCATTTATGCTTTTTGTTAGTTTAGACATCATAATCCCAAAACCCAGAAACTCGTTAGATAAAACCCAATTGCGAGACATCTCACATTCTATAGGAAACACCATCTCCTTGAGGATCGACCCCTACTTCCCTAATTACATTAATTTGTTATTAGCCTAGTCTGGGTAATTTATCTTTGTATCGGGCTTGCGACAGGTCCGGTCAAATTTTGGCGTCGTTGCCGAGGAGCACGGTTTAGTTTTCCTTTTTCTTGTGATTTTTAGCGCAATTAGTTTTATCTAGTCTTTAGGAACCCAAATTCCTTTAGACCTCTCTTGATTTTTCATCTTAGCTTTCAATCTTATGCCCAGATCTTCTAGACTAGGGACCCCTATCTCTTTAGATCCCGACCTAGAAAGAACTCTGCGTAGGAGACGAAAGCTATTCAACGAAATTTCAAAAGCTTCTGATACTTTAAGTTTAGACCGTATTCGTGAGAAATACTCGGATATTTTATCTAATCTTGAAGGAGAAGTGTGACACCCTCAAATTTGCGGAAAGAAAAACAAGTAATTTAAATAAATAAAAGATGAGAATACGTTTCTAATAGGTTCACTTTAGTGAAAATCGGTAAATTTTAAAACCGGAACCTATCATTAAATATATTCATCATAACGATGGTGTCTTAACGAAAAAGGTTCATAACAAAAAGAAGATAATATAATACATAAAGAAATATCTGAAACGGGAGACATATCTCCCGTATAAATACGGAAATAAAAGAGTGTATAATAATATACAATCTAAGAACCGACTATAGGTCCAAGGTAAATACTTCGCTCGCTAGCTCGTCAATGTACCCAATGTATGCATCACAAACCTGCCAACCGCATTAAATATAAACACGGAAGCCACAGTCAGTGGGGAGTAACTCCGAGTTCTCCCAGCCACGAAATGTCGAGTTTAATAAAACATGAATAACATAAAAGCAATGTATATGGAAAATACAAAACCTTAACATATATGATATGCTTTTCATGTTATGAAACAATTAACTAACATATAACCTAGCATATGAAAGCTATCATGTGAATCCGATAATAAACTATAACACGAGGTAGGGAAGCTGGTATGCTAGCTCAGAGGTTACCGTTAACATGGCCATGATACACTCAAACCCTAATCAACACGTAATCATGTGAATCAGTTAACAATCGGTAATCCAAACTCTATCAATCCTTAGCCGGCTTGCATCTCACCTTCTAAGATTCATAGAATCATCAAACATGAAAGACCAATACTTCTACAAACAGGCATAAGTTCTTTAGAACCGTCAATAGTCGACTTCTGTAACTCGAGGCTATACCACAAGGTAGGAAAACATCCTAGTCCTAGACTGATCATACCTAGCGACAACAGCTATTCCATTCCCCGTCCCATGACATAACCGTCTATGAGAAACTCTACTAGGCGACCCCCTAAGCAGAGATGGCTAGTACTTAAGCTGGCTCCATTCCCAAAGTGGAACTCTTAGGCAGCCATGCCCCGACTTGGAGATAAGCCCCCCAGGCCGTGACACAAAAGCTATTAACCATGAACTATATACTCGTTAAATATAGTACGGCCTATCGATGTCATGGTCCAAGCTACTCATTTAGAATTAGAATGGTCAAGACGCCATATACTCATAATTCTCTATGGGTACTTAGTCAACACGACACCAACCATATAATCAAACAGTTACGGGAAAAGCTTCCTATCATGTGACTAATTGCATACCAATCATATTCAAATATCATATCGCCTCATATCTACTAAGGCTTATTCATTCATTCATTAAAATAAAACCTTACCTGAAGACAAATCCCCGACCCGAGTCCCGCGACGGGTCATCAGTCAAAACGGGGCTGACTAGATCGTAGTTTGACCAAACCCGTTTGGTCAAACCGGCTAGAAACAGAGTCTTTACCATCGAGGCTTGAACATAAGAATATTACATTCATTTCATGCTATTTCATTCAATTTCTAACATGTGAATTATTAATTCATACGAAAACCCGCTTGACTTACATGATATCAAATTAAACTAAAATCTCGTATTATAATTTCTAACATGTGAGAAATAATAATTTTATGAAAACCTTTTAATTAAATATTTTACTTATTAACATTTCTCACTTGCTAATTATTACAAAACGCGATAAAATAACAATAACTCGAAAACCGTCACAAGTCCATGGAAGGGACCCACGGACTGTTTTGGGCCGAAAATAAACCGGCCCAATTTGGGCTGTTTTGGTTCAACATTTTTAAAACCGTTTCTTAATATTTTCCCGCATGCTTAACATATTTAAAACCCGTCAAAACAACAACTAAACAATCATGTATCGACCCAAAACCCAAAGACCATAACCGGACCAACCCAGACCGGCCTGGACCGGGCCTGAACCGGCCTGAACCGGCCTGGTTTGGGCTGGTTTTTCCGTCCATTCTCCACGGTTCAAACAACCACAATTCCAAATAAATTCTAACATGTTTTTAAATAACAACATCCATTTTTAACAACCAATTTAACCATCCATCATACAAAAACCATGGTTATAAATAAATCATACCAATATGTCAAGAACATTAAACATATTAAAAATTCCATACAACATATAAATCATACTACTTATCATGTTACTACTAAAAATCATAAGTAACAATAATATAAACTAAAACAAAAGCTATGTAACATTAATTCGTCGAGTAACTCGGAATCGTTACCTTAGCTAGCAAAATCAAGTAGCACCAAAAATAAGAAGTAAAGAAAAACCCGTCTACTAATCTTCTCCTAATATATACGAGTCACCAAACTCGTCTTCAAAATCTTCCCCTATAAGAAATGACAAGAATAATATTGTTAGAATTAAAACTTGATTTTCCATAATTAAAGTGTTGAAAACGATTTTGTCGGAATTGAAAATAAACCGTACTTGAAGATGGAGAGCGCAGAGGAGATTCTAGAAATATAAGTTAGGACGGATTTGAATAAGAAATGAAGGTTTTATGATGATTTTGCTCAAGAACGACGAAGAACGACGAAGAACTACGAAGAACGATGAAGAACGATTAAAGAAAGTGTTAATTAGATCTTAATTTGATTTATTGTAAAATGAAAAGTTGTTAGTGAGTACGTGTGAGAGGAGCCGTGTACATATAGAAGAAATATGGAGTCGGGTTTTGAAATTGTTGTTACGGGATTGACTCGGGTTTAATAATTATATTACGGTAATTAATTAGATATTATTCGGTTTTATAATAGTTTAATGAAATATCTAGATATTAATTAGATATTATGTTATTGTAAACAAAAGAAAAGGAAATATCTAGCTTAAGAGAGGAGAAAGAGACGTGAGAAAAGAAGAGAAATCGGGTCTGTTTTTAAGCGATTGCGGAATTTAAGTTGACAGACCGATAAAGTTACAAATATCTTAGATATTATTATTAGTTTAATCATATTAATTAAAAGATCTAACATGAGTGGAAAATAGGTGACATGGGGCGTGTGACTCATGCAAGAGTTGGGTTCCGGGTTTGTTTCGGGACTTAAGTTGACTCGCGAATAGTTAAATGACGTTTGGGGTTAAATCATAAAAGTTATTCTTTAATTCCGAATAAATTCAAAATAATTATATTAAATTATCATAAATTCAAATAAATCTTAATAAAAATAAATTAAATTTATTATTTTTCAAATATAATTTCGGTCTTTAAAATTACGAGGTGAGTCGGGAAAAGTCAACGAAAGTCAAAGTCGACTTACAAGTCAAGAAAAGTCAATGATGACTTAAAAGTCAAGAAAAGTTAATGACGACTTAAAAGTCAAGAAAAGTCAATGACGACTTAAAAAGTCAAGAAAAGTCAAAGACGACTTAAAAGTCAAGAAAAGTCAAAGATGACTTAAAAACGGGATTCTCATGAAATCTCTCAAAAATTCCAAATACGAACTCGGAATTTCAAAATACGACTCGAAACAAAAATTTCTATTTTAAAACTTAACTTTGCTGAAAAGTATCCGTCAAATATTTTTACTATAAAAATAGGGTATTTTTCGGGTTGTTACAACCAAAGCCTGGCCCAAGACCATTTCCGAGCTGGAAACTACCAAAACAAGGCATAGCATTCCGTGCCCAAAGAAGAAATTCGAAGAGACGAAAGAAGATCCATCAGGGTTACATACCCGATCGGATTTACCATATACCCGATCAGGTATGTATGCTGCTGAACGCCTCTTGCCTCTTCTTCTCCCAAGCTTTAATGGGGATGTTTATTGCCTTGTCTAGGGTATGAATCCGGATGGAGAAGCTCAACCTTGCAGCCCTATAAAAGCCTAAGATCATCATCATCATCAAAGGGAAATTACATTACATTACATTACATTAGATTACATTAGATTACATTACATTACATTACATTACATTACATTACATTACATTACATTACATACCAATCATATTATCATCCCTTACATTTAGCAATTTACATACAAGTTAGATTATAGTTTATGGTTTTGTATGCAAGTTTAGACATCTTACTTCAAGCATTTTCTCTTGCACTCTCTACTGTTTTATCATTACATTTTGGTTGAAATTCGTTCTTATTATTTTCTCTTACATCGTTGTACTTCCATTCCCGGTAATTCTCTATCTTTTGCTTTCATTATTTTCAATACCGTTATGTTTATTTTATAATAGATTCTACCACTTTCATAAACCATGAATTATAATCTACTTAGCCTTCTTTTCGTATTATCATTGTTGTTAGTAATCCCGCATAAAAGTAATTTAGTCAAAATTAAATAATCGTTTAATATGTCTCATTTTACTTCACCTAGTCATATAATAATCATTGTAAATTTCATCATTAGAATAATAGCCAATTTAATATTGATCATGTCAATCATTTTAATATCCCTAATTCATAGTTTAATTTCCTACATTTTTTTCCTCTTAATTTATTTAATCACATAAATTAAATCTAGTAGTGTAGGATTATCATTATGTAAATATAATAAATAAAATTGAAATATTGAAATGATTTGCTAGTTAAAATGAATTAAAAGAAGAATCGATACCAATAGAACCATCTAGTTTGTTTCTTCCTTTGGTTGTGTCAAATTCTATAACTTTGTTTAGTGGCCATAAACAATTGTTTGTATTAGTCAATTTCCGTCTTAGAAACGAGAGTTGGGATGGAAATTAGGACTACCAATAGGGGTTTAGTGACCTAACCAAGCTGAAAGAACGTTAGGACCCATTAAAAAGACGGTACGAATCCGAGAGGAATATACCGCTACAAGGCTTAGACAATCGTAGTAATTCTAATATTGGTATCAATAAAGCTTTTAAATCATTTGACATGAATTTCTAATTCTCTATATCAATTTGATTAGATAGTTTATTTTATTGTTGTTTAGTTAGTTTATTTTACCGTCATTTTATTACCGTTCTTAGATAGTTTATTTTATTGTCATTTGTTCGTTTATTAGTTTTCTATTATTTTAGTTAGGTAGCTTTTCAATATTGTTATTTTAATTATCGTTCTTAGTTAGATTTAATTATTGTCACTTTCCTTTCCTCAAGTAGACTAGTTCATTTTATCTTGCAATTTTATTATCGTCATCAATTAGATTAGATTTATTTTTATCGCAATTTCCATACTTGTCATTTAAATATCGTCATTGTATACCTGTCATTTTATTTCATGTTAGTAGTTTAGATAATCACCTCAAATAAATCGAACTTAAATAAAAATCACTCCATAGCAATTCATAGTTAACACGTACTCCCTGAGGATCGATCCGTACTTCCCTAATTACATTCTTTATGTTGTTAGCCTAAGTGTGGGTAATTATTTTTGTATCGGGACTGCGACACAACCGGTCAAATTTTAGCGCCGTTGCCGGGGAGCACGGTTTTGTTTATCTATGTATTGCTGATTTTTGTTTAAAATTTTACCATTTTTAGGTGCAACCGTACCTTAAATCATTACTTACTTTCCTTTGTGTGTTTTTCTTTTAGGTTGACAAAAATGGTGCGAACAAAAGAAGATCCTAGGTTCCGGGTTTTTGAACTTGCTAATGGGATCCTAAGGGTCCATAACACTCTAATTGCTCTCATTGAAGGTAACCAATTCACTGGCGAGCTAAATGAAAACCCAGCCCACCATATCCAAACTTTTTGTGAGTTGTGTCAAACTTTTAAGAGGGAAGGGATCACCCAAAACCAAATCAAAGAAACTCTCTTTCCCTTATCACTAAAGAGAGAAGCCAAATGGTGGTTCACCCGTCGTCTAAAAGATGCCACAAAACCAATGGAGTGGGAAGAGATCGTCATAGCTTTCCATCGTAGGTTTAAACCTTAATCCACCATGTCAACCTTATCGAGTAATTCACGAAGAGAAAGTGGGGAAGGTTCCCAAAGTAATGGGGGAGAGCGAAAGAAAAGCCGAGTGGAAACCTCATGGGATGTTGACACTACCATTTCCTTAGCCTGTCCCGTTCAATCAAATGAAACCACCCCAGGAAGTACTTTATATCGTCCAAGAGTTTTAAACCCGTTTACCTCACCAACAACCCCTTGTGAACTTTGTGGAGGAATAGGGCATGTACCTCAAAGATGTGGGAATAAACTCACACCATTAAACCCCTTTCACCCACAATTTCGCCAAGCCCAACCTACTAATGCACCCCATACCATTCCATGCTCATCTTTTCAAAATGGTCAAGTAATAGCAAAAGTAGATTCCAAGTTGAGGGAAGTAATCCAAGCACAACACAACATGTCCTCATACTTCTTTTCTTCCATAGGCTCACTCAAATCAACCATCATGTCTCTCCAAAAGAGAGTAGAAGAGTTAATCCCGTCAAGTTCAAGCCAAACCACCCAAGAGAGTGAAGACCCGTTAATAGTCACAATCGACATGATTGGTGACAACCCTTTTGATAATCCTTTTGGGACCCTATTGTCCCGTGTAGAAAGCCTTACCGTTATTCTCCGCGAGCTTAAAAAGAATTGCACTTGTAATCCAGGAAAAAGTAAGGAGCCCATCTATAAGTTGCCCCACGAACTTTACAATAATCTTTCACTAGCCAAACCAACCCGAGCCCCTACACAAGAGGAGATATCCCGTCTCGAATCTTTGATCATGACTTTGATAAGAGCTCAAGGGAAGTTAGAAGAAAGAGTTGGTGAAGCAACGATGGCAAATGACAAAGCTTTTTCAAGGTTGGAGGCAAGGATTGGAAAGACATTTCAAGAAGAAGAAACAACCCAATATTTTCCCAAGGAACCTCCCCTTGTATAAGGGAAGGTTATCATTCCTACAAAGCTTAAAGATCCAGGTTGTTTTAATATTTCCTTCACATTGAGTCTTCATAAGGTTAGAAATGCATTATGTGATTTAGGGGCCGCTATTAGTGTCATGCCCTTTACCTTCTATCAAGACCATTGCCCGGTGCAAATGAAGATTACAAATACTAGCCTTCAATTGGCCGATGGAACTATGCATACTCCAGCGGGAATTGTGGAAGATGTCCCCATTCGGATTGGACACTTCCTTGTTCCCGTTGATTTTTATGTAATCTTTTCAAAGAAAGGTAAAGACAACTATATTATATTAGGAAGACCTTTCCTAAATACAGTTGGGGCATGTATCGATATGCAAGGAGAGAGGATCACTTTTGAAATGGAGGGATCACGTGCCACTTTTGATAGGAAGGGGAATGTAATGAGTGTAGAAGATGGTGACCTCGAAGCATTCAAAGCTTCGGAAGTGTATTTGGATTTGATTGCCATGGGTGTTGACAAAGGTAAATGAAAGTTCAAGGACGAAATCAAGCTACAAAGAGCCCATATCCCTTCACAAGGCTTAAGGAGGGATAGAAATTCAAAGTCTAGCATGACTTAAAAATGCGCTTGTCGGGAGGCAACCCGTCTCTCTCTCTTTACTTTCTTTTTATGCATTCCTTATTCCACTCGATAGACAATGTTTGATAATTTTGTTTTAAACAATTTCTTTTGGACACTCTTTTTGGATTTTTGGGTTCTAATAGCTAGGAAACAATTTTCATTTTACTTGTTATTTACATTTTTAGAAATGCATGCTTAGTTCATAATTTTTCGTACTTGGAACTGGAGGACCTATTGAGATGAAAAGGAGCTACTCTTGGCCCATGTTGCCAAGTCCATTAAGGTTAGTAAGCATGTTCAAGGCCATAGCCAAAAGGTAAGAGCAAGTAACAAAGAAAAAAAGAACAAAATCCGAATCAGCAAACATACCCGATCGGATTCAGGTTTACCCGATCGGGTAAGTATTCTGTTTCGTGCTTTGTCCTATTTTCTTCTATAAAATCAACTTGCTACCTTTGCTTTCCTGCTATTATCCCGTGTTCTTCATCTTTAAAGCTCAAATCTCTCAAAAACCTTCATTTCTTAGTCATTTCTTGCAAAATTTGTCATCATAGTTCATCCAAGGCAACATCTAAGCACTATCAAGTAAGTTAATTCTACTTTAGTTACTTCACTCTCTATTTTTCAGAAATCCAACATGAACAAACCCTAACCCAAATTTGGGGGTTTTTGATTTTACTTGAAAAACTTGTTTAAATTGGATTTCTAATGCTTCTTACATGTTATAGAGTGAATGTTATTGATTAATTAGCAAGCTTACTATGATTTGAATGCTCATATGCCAATTAGAATACTCATCTCTACTTTATGCTAAAAACTCATGCTTAATGGTAGTATAATGCTTGAATCCATGCTTTATACTTTGAACTTATGCTCTTATTGTGTTATTTTAGCATTAGTACCTTTAAGTAGTGCCCAAACTCAAGATTCAAGTGTAATGTTGCTCAAAATCTTAGTGAAATATTGTTATGCTTAAAAACATCAATTTGTGCTCAAAAGTAGCATGATAATGTTTCACTTATGTAATTATGCTTGAATTTGTGCTTAAAAGCCTAGTATTCTAACACTTATGCTATCAATTTGTGTTTATGATGAAGTGTTCTAATACTAGTTTCTTCTAGCAAATGGCACCTAAACTAAGTCTTAGGAGATCAAAAAGGGCAAGAACTACCAACCAAGGGGAAAGTAGTAGAGCCCATGAAGAGGACGTAGAAATGCTAGAAGCCAACAATCAAACCGGAAATCAAGGAGGACAAGGTGCTATTTATCAAGCCTGTCGCAAGCCCGATGCAAAGATAATTTACCCAGACTAGGCTAATAACAAATTAATGTAATTAGGGAAGTAGGGGTCGATCTTCAGGGAGATGGTATTTCCTATGGATTGTGAATCGTCTCACAATTGAGTTTTATCTAAAGATTTTCTGGCTTTTGAGGTTTTGAATTCTAAACTAATGAAGAACATAAATAAAAACAAAATAAAAGCAAACTAAAATGAAAACAATAAAGCAAATGATGACTTAACAATAATGAGAAGCATCTCGGGAAGTAGGTTCACACATGTATATTGACATATTGATGAAATTGGATTTAGGATATGCAAATAATTCATTGCGCGTTCGTAAGAATGGTGTGTTCATTACAATCATAGATCAGATGGTCTAGCAGGCATTTAGGCGATTTACTAGGTCTTAATCCACTATGTCATGCTTTGTCTATTCAAATCTCGTATGTCTACCTTGGAAAATAATTCCATACTAGTCAATGATTGTGATCAGGAATCGTCAACTATCGTTAAAGTCCAAACATGCATAGACACAATGTTTTAAAGGCACAATTTCTTTTATCCAATTATCATTTTTTAATCAATCCGACATGGCTACCCTACACCCTAGAAAGGTGACTACTCTCTCATGATTATGTTTATGACTAAGATGATATTAACAATGAAAACTAGGATAGACATATTTAGTTGGTTTTTGACAATAATTTAGACTCTCTATGTGGCGATAATAACGACGCTATTTGACAATCTAAGGAATGAAATTATGATTATAACAACATAAAAATGAATCTAGAATAATATGAATAGAAAATGACAATCAAATAAGGAACATAAAGAACTTTAAACAAAGGATAAATTAGGAATACCTAGGGACGATCAACAATGGAAGTGATAACGATAATAGAAATCCTTTGCATAGAATAATCGTTCCTTGAATTACAATACTTGTACCCAACAAAGTAGACTACAAAGATTGAAATTCTTATTGAACTAAAATAATGTTTTGATAAGAAATGGACAGAAATAAACTAAGAACAAAAGACAAAAGAAGAAGAAAATCTAAACTAGAAAGACTAAAAACTAAAGAGAAAAGAAAGGAGATGTTGTGAGTTGTATGAGATAGAGATTGAGATGGATGTGGATAGAGATGCCTTGAGAAGAGGGGCTTAGAGCATCTATTTATAGCATTAGGGTTTCGTGGAGAAGAGGTCGGGCATTAAACACATAGGACAAAAGTAAAAAGTTGTAGCCGTCATGCTCGGATCAGCACACATCCCCGATCGGGTACACACTTACCCGATCGGGTAAGTTGACATCTAGAAGTATTTGACTAACGTTTCATCTTCCTTCGCTTTGACTTGACTTCCATCATCCCCCTTGACCTCTCCAATCGGGTTTGTTGATAGGATTTGATGTAAAGCGATGAGTTCTTTCGCCCAATTGATTGATCTTCCGGTAACTACGAAACTGTCTTTACTCCTTCTCTCTTTCGAATTAGTGAACCTTCTCGAAATGCCTTTGACATGGTCAAGCTTGCTTCTTCAAATTGTCGGGTTCTAGGCAAATGCTCGGGAATATAGAAAAAGGGCGTAGAAACGTCACTTTCCCTACAAAACAGGTTAGAACACAAGAATTCGCCTAGAAGACGATATTAGCTCATAAAATGGCTTAACAAAGCACAAATGACATATAAAACCGAGCTAAAGTGGGGGTTAAAATCATACAAATATTCACTTATCAAACTCCCCCAAGCTAAACCTTTGCTTGTCCTCAAGCAAACATAACAAATAATACCAGGACAAGGTTGCAAGCATTGGCTACTATACCATCAAGAAACAAATCTCAACGTAAAACTTTGGAAACATAATGAATCATAACCCAAAAGCAACGTGGGCAAGAATGATACATAAACATGGCTGAGATTTACATAACGGCGTAGCACAAAGAATTTCACTACAGAATTTTCGGCTCTTGCATGATCTTTTGACAAATGGACTCTCACGGCACACTCGAATACTCATTGCATGTAAAAGGTGATTTCTTTATGTGTAAATATTTTTGAGACACTCACCTATCTACGACTTATGAAAATGTGTCCGCAGTCTAATATGGTAAACAATTCAAAACACAAGTCAAAGATCACAATGCACATAGAAAAGAAGCCGAAAAATAAGAAGAAGGCTTTGGGAAATGGGTGAAAGGTGGACAAATAGTTATGGTCATGTGAAGGTTAGAATGAGCTAGCAACTGACCAATGATAAATGAATACTCAATCCAAACTTTCGATGAATTTCCAAAAGACGAATAACGAAGCCAGAAGAACAGATTGGCTTATTACACACGAAACACAAGGGTAAACTCCTTCTATTGATTTGACATTTTGAGGAGATACTCACAACTTCTTCTCTTATTTCTTTTTCTTTCTTTTTCTGATTTTTTCAATTTTTCTTTTCTTTCTTTTCTTTTCTTTTGAACATAACATCACTTTTTGAACAATTTTCGTTCTCCAAATTCACTTTGACAGATAAGAACAAATCTTCTCAAAAGAGCACCCATACACCATAGTCTAGCTACTAGCTCAAAAGGTAGGCACTATTTATTTGTAGCTATTATTTTTTTTTGTGAGGCATTTGTATGAAGGGGCTAATATTGAGGGGCAGTTCAAAGTGAAAAAGGCTTCAAATCATAGTGAATCATGAATGCAATGCTTATAGAAATGAAATGAGAACCATACTTATGCGTTTTGACATGACACATATCACAAGGAGAACTACACACACCTAAATGAGACTGGGTATATATGAACCAGCCTAAGGAGGGTCTACCTTACAATATATGTAGTTTGCCAAATGTCAAGATCAAGCGTACTCATCTATAGATTAATTCCATGCCTACTCTGTACAAGACTTCCCAATGTATGCACAATTCAATAAATATTGAATCATTATCTTTTGAAAGCTCTAAGTTTGGGAAAACTGTAAGATGATAGCATACTAGACAAGCAAGCAAAGCATGAAAAACATTCAATTGTGTTCAAAATTTTAAAATCTTCTCTCTCTTTTATTCAAAATTTGAAAAATATAACTAAAATGCAAAAATGGGAAAATGCAATCCCTCCCCCAAGCTAAACATCACATTGTCCTCAATGTGAGCACAAAGACAAAATATGCAACGAGATGCCTAATGGGAAGAAAGGAAAAATGAAAGAAGAATGAAGCTTACTAGCCAGCGCAGACTCCCCCAAGCTAGTCTTTTGGACATGACAAGGAAGGTCTTCAGAGATTCTTCAAAAACTCTTTCATCTGTAAAGAAATCTAACAAAACAACGTAAAAGGGAAAAAGCAAAAATAAGAATGCAAAAAGGGAAAACACGGGTTGCCTCCCGAGAAGCGCTTGTTTAACGTCCTGCTCGACGAATTTTCCTATGAAATCATTGGGTTGGGGATGGACGCTCCGTATAGACAATATCTAAACATCCGATGATAGAATTGCTATAGTAAAGTTTCAGTCTGTGTCCATTGACTTTGAATTTCTCACCATTGCTAGTCATTAGTTCCACATAGTCGTACTTGCTAACATATGTGACAGTGAATGGTCCAGACCATCGTGATCGAAGTTTTCCCGGAAAAATTTTCAAACGGGAGTTGAAAAGAAGTACTTGGTCACCGACATTAAATTCTTTTCTAATTATCCTCTTGTCGTGCCAACACTTCGTTTTCTCTTTATAAATTCTAGAATTCTCATAAGCTTGCAAACGAAATTCTTCTAACTCATTGAGTTGCAAAAGTCTTCTATCAGCGCTAAGCTTAGTGTCTAAGTTGAGTTCTTTGATAGCCCATTAAGCTTTATACTCTAACTCAACAGGAAGATGACATGCCTTTCCATAAACCGACCGATAGGGAGATGTCCCAATCGGGGTTTTGAAAGCTGTGCGATAAGCCCACAAGGTGTCATCGAGCTTATTACTCCAATCAGTTCTAGATCTTGAGACTACTTTCTGAAGAATCGTTTTCAACTCTCTATTTAAGACTTCTACTTGACCGGTGGTCTGAGGGTGGTAGGCTAATCCTCGTCTGTGATACACACCATATTTGGCAAGCAGAGTGTCTAACTGCTTTTCTCCAAAATGAGTTCCTCGATCACTAATCACGGCTCTGGGTACACCAAAACGTGGAAAGATGATCTTCTTAAATAGCCGTATCACAGCTCTAGCATCATTGGTGGGAGTGGCAATTGCTTCTACCCATTTAGAAACATAGTCAACAGCGACTAAGATGTAACGATTTCCGTTAGAAGAAGGGAATGGTCTTTGATAGTCAATACCCCAGACATCGAATATTTCAACTTCTAATATGCCGTTTTGAGGCATTTCATGTCTCTTGGATATTTGACCCATTCGTTGACAAGCGTCACAAGCCATAACAAAGTCTTTGGAATCTTTAAACATCGAGGGCCAGAAAAACCCGGATTGTAAGACTTTGGCTACGGTCTTGGACGGACCATGATGACCACCATAAGCAGATGAGTGGCATCCTCCTAAAACTCCTTTAACTTCCCACTGGGGGATACATAGTCTATAAAGACCATCAGAGCACTGCTTCAAAAGATAAGGATCATCCCAAACAAAGAATTTTGCATCATGCAAAAATCTCTTTCTTTGGTTATAAGAAAGGTCAGAAGGTAGCTGTCGACTGACAAGAAAATTGGCCATATCAGCATACCAAGGAGAAGAGTCAGTAATCGCCATTAATGAATCATCAGCAAATGAATCATTAATTGGTGTTGGCAATCCTATTTCAGTTACTCGTATCCTTGAGAGATGGTCAGCGACCACATTTTCTGCTCCTTTCTTATCCCGGATCTCTAGATCAAACTCTTGAAGGAGTAAGATCCATCGGATAAGTCGAGGTTTTGCCTCTTTCTTTGAAAGCAGATATTTCAAAGCAGCATGATCAGTGTAAATAATGACTTTCGAACCTATAAGGTAAGAACGGAATTTGTCTAAGGTATAGACAATGGCAAGAAGTTCTTTTTCAGTGGTGGCATAGTTGATTTGGGCAGGATCTAAGGTTTTACTAGCATAGTAATTGCATGAAGGAACTTAGTGAGAGGAAGAATTTTAGAAAGAAGTATGACAATTGAACAAAATCAAGTAAGTGATAAAATGAACAACTTTTGTTCATTCTTAAGGCCATTTGGCCGGATCCTCTTCACCAAAAATGGACTATTATTTGTTCAATTTTATCACATGCCTTTGAGTGGAGTGTTGTAGAAAAGATGATGATTGTTTTATACTTGTTATGTCACTTTCAAAAAGTAACTAAAGAGTAAAATTAAGAACAAAATCATCACCATGTAACTACTACCAAAACCGGTCCATTATGGCCTAGTTTGGTCCATTTTGATTTTTGATATTTGTCTCACAAATACTTATTGATCATATGGTTAATTATCTTGTATAATTAAGTGTTAATTTGATCATATAACAATTATATGACTCAATTAAATAAATAATATGTACTTAACATTTTACTATTATTTGTTCATTTTATCACATGCCTTTGAGTGGAGTGTTGTAGAAAAGATGATGATTGTTTTATACTTGTTATGTCACTTTCAAAAAGTAACTAAAGAGTAAAAATAAGAACAAAATCATCACCATGTAACTACTACCAAAACCGGTCCAATTGGTCTAGTTAGGTCCATTTTGATTTTTTGATATTTGTCTCACAAATACTTATTGATCATATGGTTAATTATCTTGTATAATTAAGTGTTAATTTGATCATATAACAATTATATGACTCAATTAAATAAATAATATGTACTTAACATTTTAAATAATATTTTACATTATAGCAATATATAGAATGGGTCCCACAATGCATGGTTTAATTAATTTTACAACTCCTTGTAAAATATTAACTCTAATTACCTCTATCTCAAAACCTCAACTAATTTAGTAATTTAACGATTAATTACTAAGTTAAATCTTATTTAATCATATTAAAATAAGATATAAATTTATTAGTCAATGATCGCATAATTGAAAAAATAAACTTAATCGAATTTGAGTTCTTAACTCAATTTCTAACAATTAACTCTCGTACATATCGAATATATGTAATGTACTAATTAACTGTATCGTATACAAATAATTAGTTACTATTTGGATTTCATCCTTTAGGTGTGACGAAAGGGATCAGTTGATCACCGCCGTCAAACGACAATAACGTCAAACTCTAGTCAGTCAACCGTTATTGATTTACGTTAATCAACTGACTA
>JAIUZE010023709.1:0-17830 GCA_022085475.1 Heliosperma pusillum | reverse complement strand
ACTCCCTCTCTTTGTTATTTTCCGCACTTAGTTTGTAATATTTTGACACTCCTCGTTTTATTTAACTTGCATGTATAAAAGTTTTTAAAACTTCACATTTCCGCTATATAATTCGCATGCTTGTATGTTTTATATTTCCGCATTCGCGAGGGTTGTCACACAAACAAAGTTAGTGGAGACTAATTTTGAGTTCTAAATCAATTTAGATAATTAGTTTGAGCTTAAATACGATTTAAGTGTTGATTAGTGATTTTTAATGGTTAAAAATCGATAAAATTCATAAAACCGAGCTAGAATGAGCATGATAAGAATTAAGGGTGATTTTGGTATGATTTTTACAGCATTTTATTTATGTTGTTATTGTTGAATGAATGAATGTCATTTATTTAATTTTTATGCAAATTGTACCTAGTATGGCCTAGATTATTTTAATTGGTATTACCCGTAATGTAAGGGAATACCGATTCGGTTGTAATTTTATTTGCGATCTCGTATCGCCGTTTGTAATAATTTCATTTCATTTTCTAGATCAAATGTATAATAGGAATTTTATTTGTATCTTTTGTAATTAATTATTATGAAGACGGAGATTCCCGAAGTTGGTATTCCAAAAGACGGTGCCATGAAGAGGCAAGGGGCCAAGGAGTTGGTTTCCGATTTTGTAATCATCTAGTTAATTAGATTAGCTAGGTGGCCATACTAGGATTTATTATTTTCTTGCTTTATTTTTCCCGCTCATGCCAAAATCGCCGACTCTGCATTTTTAGTTTCTCTTCATATGTCAATATCCAAAGTTTGCCAATTCCCCTCGACTTAGTTCGCTTATAGGGAATTAATAACAAAATTGACAAGACCTCTCACATAACTTAAAAAATTGAGATTTAGCCTTACCAATGAGTAACACCTATGAACCCCGTGTTCATTAGGGCTACCACGGTCGTGGGCCCCTTTTTACCTCGGGTAAGTAGGGTGATGCGATCACAAGCCAAAATTGGATTGGACTCAACGTGATAAGCGTTATCTTGGGACTAGGAGATGGATTTAACAGAAATCCGTTAACCAAGAGTTCTAAGTGTAGAATTAGTCAAGTATTGACTTACCATATTTAGATAAAGGTAGCATGCGATGACTATTTTTTGTCTAAATATGGGTCTTGGAATCACTTATATAATTTCGTGAGGGGTCATTATATGAGTGACTTGTTAAAATTGTTTTACAAGTAAATTATATTTAAGCAATGAATGTTTATTTTCCGTTGATATTTATTTTATACGCGCAAATGACAAATATTTTATCCTTCTATGAACTTGTAAATCCGTTCAATCGTGGAAAGGGTTTCCATTATTTTATACGGTAGTATATTGATTGCGATCTCCGTTTAAACCACCGTAGCTAAAGACAAAATGAATTTTATCTTTTGATCCTCATATTCACCATTGCAAATGTCTCTTATGAAGAGTAAATGCATAAGTCACACTTAGTCAAAAACGTTTTGATTTTTAGTGACGTCTTCTTATAACAATGGTACAATCAATTTTTGCTCCAAAGAAAATATTTGTATTTTGGTATGTCGTCATTATACTCCTTATCGAGGCTTACCTCAAAAGAGGCCAAATCAGTTGGGACGACTAGGTTAATCGATTTATTTAAAATCGTGAATAACCAAATACCGTAGTCACTTCATGAAAGGTTTATCCTTTTGAAGGTAAAACCATGAATGAAATGAAGAATAGTCTTCACAATAATTCTAATATACTTATCTAAGTAGATATTCATGAAAGTGAGTGGGAGCACTAAAAATGATGTTTATATTCTTAATTGTTAAGACGAGGTTCAAGAGTAGGTTGGCACGAGTTTGACACAAGGCAAGGGAAAAAGGCAAGACTATTTTGAATAGTTAAAGTCAAAACCCAAGCAAGGTGTCGAACCCAACTTTTGACGATTCTATTTTACAGTGCATGACACAAGAAAAGAATTTGCCCCAAGTTTTCTAAAGAGTTAGAAATTGGGTGTACTATTTTCACCCATAATATCTATATGATCAACATTTATTTTGCTAAATGCAATTTTTGGGTATTAGATACCTATTATGGTTTTCATCAATGTATTCAATGCATATAATAATGATTCGTGCGACGACTAACCATGATTAAATGTCGACCTACAAGGGAAGTATAACTATTGTAGTATTATTTCTATAGAAACATATAAAAGTTATAATGTGATCAATCTAGTTTTAGATTTAGAGGTATATTTAATAAACGTTATTATGTACATGACCTCTAAATAAAGAATATAGTATCCACTTTAGTGTACGACACAAGTGTTTCACTTTTGTGAATGGAACAAACGTTGTATCTATTTATGCCTATACTTGGTCAATGGATATCCCATACCAATCAAAGGTAACTATATTCTTGACCTAAATTAGAAATTACTTGTCATATAGATTGAAAAAAAGGCTCAAAATTGGTGACCTTAATCTAATCTTAATTCTGGATTGTGTAGCACATTAAGAGGCTAGTATTGACAACTATCCCTAAACCATCTGATTTTCAATCTTATGGTGCGTGCGAATCTTGTATTCAAGGCAAGATGATTCGTGCCCTTTTTTATTTAAAAGGAAATCGAGCTAGTGAGTTATTGGCCCTATTTCATTAGAATATGCGTGGTCCAATAACAAACACAACCAGAGATGGTTATGACTATTTCACTTTATTTACCAACGATTTAAGTAGATATTATATTTGATTCTACTTAATGAGGTGCTATGAGAGATCTTTAAAAAGTTCAAAGAGCTTCAATGTGAAGTAGTTAATCACCAAGAGCATTAGACAAGGACTTACGATTAATTCGTAACTGTAAATATCTAAGTATTGACTTTGATTTTCACCAAAAGTATTGTGAAATGGTTTCACAAGTTAACTTCTCTAACACACATTATTAGATAAGGTGTTGTTGAATAGAGAAACAGAACCTTATACGATATGGTTTTTTCTTTGTCAAGTCAAAATGAGCCATTTGACTAACCTTGGGATCTTAATATTTTTGTCTGCTATTTCTTTTCTCACCATATTAAAACACAGTTAAAACAGTCTGATTTCATTCCATATACGATATGGGTAGGTAGCGTACCTAATTTATAAGTTATTTGAATGAAACAAGTGCTCAATAATCCCACATTGACCACGAGAACAAAGCATTTGTGACTCGTAATGCTGTCTTTCAATAAAAATACGATTATTGCTTGATAAGACAGAGTGGGAGAAAATGTTTCAAGAGCCACAAACTGAGCATATGGTCCGTAAAAAGTTTTCCTCATTGCTTGTTCAGTAGTTGTTTCTTCGGAACCTAGGAGATCAGGTGGAATTTTATCACTCCTTAATAGTGATGAATTCAAATATGTGACTTATAAAAGACTGTTTTTAGTCCCAACTTCTTGCTATGGCTTAGAGTCATACGATTTGTAATGGACTCCATGCATGATGGTCAGGTATGTAACCTGATAAATTTTACTTGAAGAAGTACGACCTCTTCAATGTAAATTGATTTTTAAAGATCGAAATTTGCATGGATAAACATTACAATGTTTTCAAAGATAAATGGGTACGCAAAGAGTTTTTGCACTAACCTTAATTCTCCGATCCATTCGAATATACTTAGCGATTACAGCATATCATAATAGTATGATGTCAATTGGACCTCAAGGACCACCTTCTTGAATACGACTCTAGAAGAGGTTGTATATTTTATATTCACCTGTGGATTCGTAGATCCTAACTATCCTAAGTTAATTTTGCAAGCTTAAGAGGATGTCTTAAGTAAGCACTACAGAGTTGGAATTAGTGTGTCAATCATGTCGTAAAATATTTCTCGATATCTCGAGGAATTATGTTTATACATGAAGTTTAGGGGGAGTAATGTGGTGTGCATCAGTCTTATATGTGGAGACATATTGATCATTTTAGATGATGTAATATTTTGCAGAAGTAGAATACATCTTTTAGATATCTGGATTTATGAAGATAAATCTAAAAGGATATTATCGTTGAGTCAAAATTCTTATATTGATAAGATCTTTGACTAGTTCAAGGAAGTTGAACACATGCTAAATTGATTCCTTTTTGCTTCCGCTGCGGGATCAATTATATACGCTGTGATGTATACTCAATCCGACATTTCGCATGCTTTGAGCATGACAAGTCGTTTGCAATCAAATCCAAGTGAGAGTCACTTGATAGCCATAAAGAACATTCTTAAGTACTTGCGAAGGACTAAAGATATGTTCCATATGTTTGTAGTTTATAGTGAGTTGTGTGTAAGAGTTTACGCAGACTTCAGTTTCCAAACTGATCAAAGTGATTTGAAATCACGAACTGGTTGTGTTTTATAGAAGATTTATCTATTGGAAGAGTTCCAAGCAGAAAAGACTATTGGAAAGGTTCCAAGTAGGAGTGACATTTTATAATATAAATGTCATGTATCCGCTGGAAGTGTTCCAGGCAGTTTATCATTGCGGATTTCACAACGGAAACGGAGTACATTGCGTCATATGATGATGCATATGAAAGTAGCTTGGATTCGACAGTATTGGAGGGACTAGAAGTAGTTCATATAGCTGTATATCCTATCCCATTATACTGGTAAAACAGTGTGAGCTACCTTTAGGACAAGAGTCCTAAGTCTAGATTCAAACCTAGACACGTACTCAGAAAGTTTTATGTAATATGAGATTACGTAGACAAAGAGAAATAGCAATCAGAACGATGGGAAAGATGCAAGTATTGCTAATCCATTAGCCATGCCTTTTGCAGGCTGAACATGATAGTCATGTCATTTCAATTGAGATTGAAATATGTACCTGAATTGCTGGAGATTATGAGATATGAAATTATTGATAGCGTATCAATTTTTCCAAATATTAGATAATCGCATTCATTGTTAGAGTTTCATTAAAAACTCCTTATTTAGTTTGACTAAATTTTAATACTTTGTTTATCCGAATTGGTTGAAAGAAAAGTTGAACCCAATTCAAGTGAACAGGATGAACTTAGTGTTTTGTCCCTTGTCACTCATTTGAGGTGACGTCACGAAGTGACTAGATTGTAAGTCGATCAATGGTTGGTTCAGCACCATGGGGTCATGGAGATGACTGGTCGTTTACATAGACAGACTGTGGATACACTCTGTCGGGCAGTGACCATAATAGAGTCCCTTATCAAAATTGTTGAAGCCTGGTCGTGGCGGGGATTTCTATTTTATTCCTATGAGTCGATTCTTTAGACTGGCGACCATTTACCTGAGTCGGTGTAGTTTCCGATTGACTTTGGTTTTTGTCCTAGGTCGTGCCGTGAAAGGAGGCCGATGGACATCTTCTGAGTCATGGTGATCTGCATCATACAGTGTAAGATGGGTCAACAGGAATTGTCCACCCACGTTGGGTATTAACATCTTCGGGCCACTCGAGGAGTAGTAACTGGAAATGCGTGGCCACGCTCGGAAGAGATCTCTGGTAGATTTTCCGGTCAGACACTTACTCTCCCAGATCGAGAAAACCACTCTATTTATAATTTCAATTGCAAGAGCGACCTGTAAGACACCTTGCAATGAGTGGGAGGATGTGACGCAAAAGAGACAAGAGAATCGGTAGCACACAACTTGTCGAGACAAGTGGGAGTAATTGTAGGAGGAGGAGTCCTCCGCAATAGTGTTGCTACATGCACAACTTGTATCGGACAAGTGGGAGATTGTTGGAGTAAGTGTCCTCCACAATAGTGCATTTATATAATAAATCTCATTTGGAATATATGTGGCATGATTAGTATATTTTGATACTCGACGTCAGTTGATTAACGTAAATCGATAACGCTTGGCTGACTAGAGTACTAATTATTTGTATACGATACATTTTAATTAGAGCATTACATATATTTGATATGTACGTTTAGTTACGAGAGTTATTTATTGGAAATTGAGTTGCGAACTCATTCCACTTAAGTTTATTAGTCAATTATACGATAACTGACCGAATAAATTTTACGTCTTATTTTAATACGATTAAATAAGATTTAATTTAATGATTAATCGTTAATTAATTAAATTAGTTGAGGTTATGCATATATTTTGAGGTAGAGGTAATTAGTTAATTATATTTACAAGGAGTTGTAAAATAAATTAACTGGGCATTGTGGGATCTATTATATATTGATATAATGGTAAAATATCACTTAAAAGTTAAGTATATAATTTGATTCATATAATTGTTACATGATCAAATTAACACTTAATTATACAAGATAATTAAGCATATGATTAATAATTATTTGTGAGACAAATATCAAAAATCAAAATGGTCCATTGTGGACTCAAGTGGACAGGTTTTGAGTAGAGAAAATCATTAGTGATTTTACTCTACCAATTCCACACTCCACCATTTAATAATGATATGTTATGACACATGATCATTATCAATTTCTAACCCACACTCAACCTGTTTGCATGTGAATTAAATAAGGAGAAAAAAAATCACCCTTTTGGGGCTTGTGATGTGCCGGCCAAATGCTCTTTAAAGAGCATTTTGGTTGCTCATTTTTCTTCACCAATTCATTCACTTGTTTTTGCCATACTTCTCACTAAAACCTCTTCTCTCTACAACTCTCCTAAATACTAATATTCTCTAAGTATTACTAGAGTAGTAATACAATAATATTAGTAGTATTTATCTTCACTTATTATCTAGTTAATAATAAGTTTAGATTATTTGGGTTTAGTATTGGGTGCAACAAGAAGGAGACCTTCAACTTTGGAGTTTGTTTTATGGAGGATCATCCACTAAATACATGCTCAAGAACAATAAGAAAAGAGTTTCTTATTGTGCCCATTTTGCCGAAAATTCCCATTGTAAGGAAATTTCATCTTATCTTTATATTTATGCTTTTGTATTTGCATGCATGATAACTAGATCCTAAATCATTAAGTTAATGTAATTTAATGAACTAATTAGAGGAGTCTAATTAGAGGTCTAGGAATTACAACTCTTTCTCTAAGAACTTCGCACTAGCCGCAACAAAAACTCGTTGTTCGGTAGGTGAATAGAAGTAATGACCAAACAATTCTTTTGGATAACCAATAAAGTATCTCTTGACCGATCGCGGGCCGAGCTTATCCTCGTGTCTCCACTTGACATAAGCCTCGCAGCCCCAAACCCGAATAAAGGACAAGTTAGGGACCGTTCTCTTCCATAACTCATATGGAGTCTTGTCTATAGCTTTAGACGGACTTCGGTTAAGTATAAGAGCATCTGACAAAAGAGCATAACCCCATAATGAATCAGGTACTACCGTGTGACTCATCATGGATCGAACCATATCAAGTAATGTTCGATTTCTCTGTTCGGACACACCATTTAATTGAGGTGTTCCAGGTGGAGTTAACTGCAATACTACACCACAGTTTTCAAGGTGTTGATCAAACTCATTTGAAAGATATTCGCCACCACGATTTGAACGAAGTGCTTTAATATTTCTTCCCAGTTGGTTTTCAACCTTATTCTGGTATTCCTTGAACTTTTCAAAGGACTCACTTTTATGCTTCATTAAGTAGACATATCCGTATCTACTCAAATCATCCGTGAAAGTGATAAAATATCTATAGCCGTCTCTTGCGTTTATTGACATAGGTCCACAAACATCAGTATGTATAAGTCCTAATAGGTCACTAGCACGCATTCCAACACCTTTGAAGGAAATTCGAGTCATTTTACCGATAAGACATGATTCACACGTGCCAAATGATTCGTAATCAAATGAGGAGATAGTCACATTGTCAATGAGCTTCTTTACACGTTTCTCATTTATGTGTCCCATACGGCACTGCCATAGATAAGTTTGATCTTTGTCACCAACCTTTAATTTCTTATTATTCACATGCAATATTTCTGTGGTTTGATCTAAGATATAAATTCCATTTATGGAAACTGCTTTGCCATAAATCATTTCATTAAAAGAGAAAATACAGCTATTGTCCTTTATTGAAAATGAAAAACCGTCTTTATCTAGTACGGAAACAGAAATAATGTTCTTAGATAAACTGGGTACATAGCAACATATATATAAATATAAATCAAAACCACTCGGGAGTTGGATTACATATGTTCTCACTGAAACTGCAGCAACTCTTGCTCCATTCCCCACTCGCAGGTCCACATCACCCTTTGCGAGAGGTGTGATGTTTCTTAGGCCCTGCAAATGATTACACAGATGAGAACCACAACCAGTATCAAGTACCCAAGTTCCGAAACTTGCATGCTTAATCTCAATCATATGAATAAAAGATGACATACCAACAGGAGTGACGCGACCTGTTTTAATCTCCTCACGGTACATGGGACAGTTCCTCCTCCAATGCCCAGTCTTGTGGCAATGGTGGCACTCCATGTTACTGTCCTTGCTCTTTGCCTTGCCTTGTGAGCCACTGGTCTCACCAGGCCCACTCTTGTCGTTTCCCGACTTTTTAAACTTTGGCTTTCCTACAGCTAGGTCGCCATGAGCCTTGCCCTTACCTCTGCCCTTGTTTGAAAACATGAGAACATCTTGCTTCATGCTCCCACTCAATTTCATATCATTGTGTAGCTGATGAAGACTTTTCTTCATATCATTCATATAATAATTTGCCCTGAAAAGGACAAAACCATCATGAAGTGAACGAAGCACACGGTCAATGACTATGCTCTCACTGATTTTTGCAATCAAGTGCCTCCAGTTTCTCGACATTCTCAATCATATCAAGAATGTGTGGGCTAACCGGTTGACCCTTCTGGAGTTTCGCCTTAAAGAAGCGACAGGTATGCTCATAAGTAACGATCCTCGGTGCTTTTGAGAATTCGTTAGTGAGCGTGGTGAAAATCTTGTTTGCACCTTGGGCAATGAAGCGTCTTTGCAAATTGCTTTCCATTGTAAAGTTGAGTACGTTCTTTATCGCACCCGCTTCCATAACGAAGTCACTATATTCAAGTGTCTCTTTATCTCTCGCATTGGGGCCTGGGTTTGACGGTATTGGCTCAGTCAAGTACTTGAGCTTTCCGTCAATAATGGCAGCATTCCGTAATGCCGCCTCCCAGTCCGCAAAGTTGGACCCGTCATTCTTCAGTCGCGTGGACTGATTCATGTGGTCCATAAAAGATTTAAGCCAGGATTCGCGCGCGAGCGTGGCACTTGGCATAGGGATATCAGTATTTCCAGCCATTGGTTATATGCAGTATTATCAATATAAACGAGTTCTACTCTGAAAAAGAAGAAAAACCATAATAAGCATACTCATCGATTTGAATTTAAGTCTAGTGCAAAATTTGTTTTAATGCAAAGACTCGAGCATTTATACAATTGACCTCCCTCAAGAATTATATAAATGATCCCAAGACTCAATTATCTGTAAATTGATAAGCCAACCTCTTGGCTAATTCTACCTTTAGAATTCTTGGTCAATAAATTTCTGTAAATTCTATCTTTAGTCCATCATAATCACGAGAAACTCTTCGGATTATAATGTTGAGATAAAATAGGTCAACACACACTACTTACCCAACGTAGAAGGGGTCATATGGAGAGTAAGGTCACGAAGTAGAGATTCATAGTAGTTTGACCTATAAAGACTAGTCTCAATTTTAGGTTTAGAGGAAGATCCCATCAATTTTATTTTAATTCAATTTTAAGTGAACTAATATCTAGCATGCGAGAATGAATAAACTGGCTTAAAATCGAGTGACATCTTTATGTACATGATAACTAACATTCAAACTATATGAGTCAATTTTCATTCAATTTAATAGTAGGTGGTTTGGTTTAGGCGGAATATGATGCACTAACTATCATGTGATGAAAAAAAAAAAAAACAAGAACGGAAAAATACATAAAATATTACAAAGTCCTAGTGTGGCCTATCTACCAAAATGAACAAAATACAACTTTGGAATCCAACCCATTTGGACCCGAGAAGCTTGTCTTGATGTTCCATCTTGGTCCATGTAGCGGGAGTCAGCAATCCGATCTCCAGCTTTAGTCTTCTCAAAATAAATTTAATAAATTACAAAATATAAACCTATTTACATTCTAATTTAAAAACATAATTTAATGAAAAATAAAGTGGAGATTCAAGATCTCAAAATTACATCAAAGATCATGTTTCCATCATTACGAAAACATGATCAACTAAGGCCACACTAGGTAATACAAATTACAACCGATTGCAAAAATACGTAAATTAAACCATTCAACCATTCATTCAACAAGATAAAATGCATCAACTATAAATTAAACATTCAAGACATAATTCTTTAATTATGAAGAGTAATTATCCAAACCACCTTTTAAAATGATCAAAATTATGTGATAATTCCTTAATTAATCACAATAATCCCAACCAAACATAATCCAATTTTAATTCATATTCTTTAACATGAATTAATACAACATTATTTTAAACCTCTTTTAAATAATTGGGTATCCAATTATTGTGAACTTCTTCACAACAATAAACAAAACATTATCATTATAATGAATTAAAAAAACTTTCGATCAAAAATATAAAAAAAACCGAAATTTTTATTTTTATTTTTTAAAAAAAAAAAATTTGATGTTACTAATATTTTCAAGATCGGTACAAAATATCAACATCTAATCATTATTAAACATCGATACAAACTAGATGATTCAATTTAACATTTTAAAATGAATATCTATATCAATGAATACCGAAAATATATAGCGATGAACATTCAAATCGATTTCCATTTACATTTTAATTTAATCCTTATTACGGAATTTTTTTTTTTTATACAGTTGGGATGACTAGTACAGACGGAATTTTTTTTTTATACAGTTGGGATGAACAGTACAGACGAAATTTTTTTTTCTCTCTGCAGAAATAAAAAAAAAAACAAAAAAATAATGATTCTAATCTTATATTTCATCAACTATGAAAACTTATAAAATAATTTCGTAGCCCTTGGCTCTGATACCACTTGTGAGAAATATCGGTATATATCGTCAATAATTTACGGATTATAACGAAACTATAGTATATGAATTACAAGTCATAAATGAATTGCATAATATAAAATTATAGGAATTTAGAATTAACCTTTGGTCCTAGCAAATTTGGCCTATGAACAGTATCGAAATCGATATTCTCCTAATTGTTGCACCCAAGATGCTCCAAGATATGCCTTGCTTGTGCTAGAATTTTAGAGAAAAATTAGTGCTAATTTTCTTTTGTGTGATGATGAATGATAGAGAGAATTAGAGAGAAAAATCTGAATTTTTCTTTTTGCTTCTCCTCTGTTTCGGCCGTGTGTCTAGGTCAGTAGAAGGAGGAGTCTCTCCTCTTTTTACTCCTCTTGTAATTAGGGTTTTTTGACCTAGTTACCATAAGAGAATAATAGGAGATATTTTCTCTTATTTTATCTCCTATTAACCGAAATTTAGGAGGAGAAAAAGACTATTTTCTCCTTCCTTTTTTCGGTTATATTAGCATGTAATATAATATAAACGTCAACTATAAATATCCGTATATTTATAATTTGCTAATTAAATATAACATATTATGTTTAATTACGAATTAACATTTTAATTCGTTCAAGCTTACATTATATACATTGATTAAATATAACGGTTTATATTCAATTACGAATTACATTTAATTCGTCTCAGCTAATATTATTTAATCGTTATTAAATAATTGTATCATCATTACAATTACTAACCTTTTAGTCATATACATCGACTAACCTTTTAGTCATATAATAAGGCATCAATATGATTATATTATTCATATAATCACATCTCTCAGACACATCCTTTAGGTGTGACTTTTAGGGACCAGTTGATCACCGCCATTAAAATGACAATAACGTCAAACTCCTAGCAAGCCAACCTTTATCGATAAACGTTAATCAACTGATAAGAATACTAAGTATACCCTGTGAACCTGTAAGAGATTTATTCATGTTGTCACACTAACTGTGGAGGACACTAGCTCCAACACTTACTCATCTGAATGTATCACATGTCATTCTTGAATGATTAATGTGCCTTTCCTGAACATGATATATGACAATTATCATTCTTTTCCCTGCTACTTGTCTTTAAATTCACGTGCCTAATGTTCTTATCAAAACTGTTTTATTTGAATCCTGAAAATTTGTTTCTACTAAATGTATTCATTTTTCTATTATATGCATAAACAAATGTTCAGAACTGAGGGCCACTCCAGTAGCCTGAGTAGCATTCAAGATAATGCATCATATTATTCGACATAACAAAGATCACTTGGTCTCACTGTTTTGTCGCATCCAATAAAATACCAAAAATATGAGCTCATTACTTAATACGGGGACGAAGGTTAAAGAGTCTATTGATCCCAAATACGCAAGAGGGAGGGGGGGGGGATGAATTGAGTATAAATAAAGTATTCCTACTTTTTCCTTGACGTATGAGCATGTAAAGTAATAGTATGGTACACGGGGGGACCACGGAGGGGCGCTTGGGAGGACAAGCGTAAAAATACGCATTTGGGGAGTCACCCCCAATTTTTATGGGAAATTGGAACCCTTCTAATACTTTATACAATGTCAGGACACAAAGTGATGACATGAACACTAAGAACTCGTTACCCTTAGCATTCTATGTCTAGAATGACTCTCGTGGATGCAAATGAACACAGATGTTCACAAAGATCTGGAGTGAGTGGTGAGGGTACGTATTAGGAAGCACTTTAATCAAAAACCTAATCCCGCCCTCCTCGATAGCGGCCTCTACTAATGAATAGGGACTAATGAATAGGGAAATCGTTCGTACTTGATATGTTATCGATTATATGCATGTAATGAAACATACAATGTTTTAATCCTAGCATGTGAATTAGACTATGTCGGTGAACATGTAATTAGCACTTAATTATGTCGAAATTGGGAATTTCGAATTAATTACATATGAGAGAAAAGCAAAATCATACAATTACAATGACTAAAATAAGATTACAACGGATTACGGGATCTACGTCAGAAATATATCAAAAACGGAGATTTGAAGAAAAATAAAAGATTTGAAAACTAAAAGACAGATTTGGAGCGATATTACGACTAATAGTTAGTTAATTACGTAATTAAAGCTATGTCAAAGCGAGAACGAAAGTTCAGGGACAGAATTCAACCCAGGATAGGCGCATCAACGGTTGCGTCCTCTAGAAGAGGTGCAGGGCTCATTGCGTCTGTTCTTCAGCTTAATTATGACTGTGAAGTCAGAATTGCAAGTAGTTAACATTCCTTTGAATATTTACGACTGATTATTGACCTATAACTCGAGTAGAAATGGTTTAACATATTAATTATACTATAATTTATATCAATAACGAATTCCAGCTATTTGATATGAACAAATCGAATCTCCAAGACCCAATTTTGATTTAAGGACGAAAATCCGCTAACATCGAATTATTATGATTTAAGGTCAAGAAGAAAACGTTATATGAAATATTATATCAAAATATGATTTATGTACAAAGAAAAGAAAATAATAAAAGAACAAAATCGTAGGAACCAGAGGAAGAAGAAGAAGAGCAAGAGCAAGGCAGCCTTTGGAAGAGGCGCAGCATGCGCTGCGATCCTTCTAGGAGGCGCAGCTGCTACTGCGATCCTTCTAGGAGGCGCAGCTGCTACTGCGTTTCTTCTTGACGTCTGATGACTGCTAAAAAAGGTTTTGAAAAAATGTTTTGTTTTGAAAATCGATTTTGTACTTACTTCTGATGTGAATCTTACATTAGTTGAACGAAGAAAATACATATTATAAATAAAAAGATGGGATTTAAACCCTCAGACTTATATGTTTGAAGAAACAAGACAAACTAAGTTAACGTTTAGTGATTGCTCGACTCGAATGTACGTAGAAAGTGCCCTCGTTGGAGGATTTAAGTTGATTGAATTAGTTGATTGTGTAGTGGTCAAATTTGGTCGGTCAAGCAACGTGAGAGGTACTTAGAAGGATCTGAGCTTACGTGATCGATTGATCAAGCACGTAGGTGTCGAAAGCTTAGAGCAAAGTCTAGAATTCAAAGAGAGAAGAGAAGGGCGGAACACTCACGTGCCAAAAAACTGAGATCAGAGCTCTCGTTTTATATTAGAAATTATGAAGAGTGTTTGAAGAACTCAAACTTATCACGAAAACATTCTGAAGATGGAGAAAACGGGCTGGAGAAGGGGTGCGGCAGGAGCTGCGATCCTCCAAATGGACGTAGCACCTGCTACCTTATTTCCCCAAAGGTTTCTTTCTACGGAAGAAAGATTTCCACGTTTCTATTATGGAATTGCGGTAGATTTATACTTTTTTTTAAAACGATACGAGATATATCTTACCAAAAATGATAGAATTTGAAGATTTAATAAATATCCAGAATATTCTAGAGCGTTCCGACTCGGCATTTTAAAACAGTTTCTACAAAATGAAGCGGTTTTCGACCCGGACTCTAAATGAACTCTAATGACTGTCAAAACGACCGTACCAATGCGTAGATGACGACCAAGAGGTAGACACAAGTGTTAGAGCTATCTCTTGACGATAAACTTACTAATTTCCATAAATCGTTTTGCGGCCCAATCATCATTGGGTGGTTGACGGAAGGTGTAGAACTAAGGTATCTACAAAGCCCCCACTTTGATTGAGGCTTGGAAAAGGCAAATTTCAAAGTATAGCCATCAGGTCAATCAAAGATTACAACCTGACGACTAAGACGACACGAGGCGGCTCAAAGGCTCTGAACCAAGGACATGTCATCGGGAACATTTTAAAGTCCGTCGACCATCGGGGATGGTCATTTAAAGTCCATTAGACTACGTATAAAATCTCGCCAGCCATAATAAGGAGTCATACCTGAGGCATCTTCTTATTTTGAATGAGGTGCATTGTGAGGCTTGGCAGCCGTTTGAATGGGGTGCGTTATGAGGCTCGCCAGCCGCTGAGAAGATATCGTATGTGAGAGTCTGCATGTCTCTGTCCTCAGGCAAACTCTCGTCGGAGAAACATATATGTTGAAACAAATCCGCAGAAGAGTACTGCTGTACTGGATATACGGAAGACTCTCTCAGGATCGAATCATTCCGAGGATTTTGCTCGGTTGTGCCGAGCAATATCCTGATGATAAAAGACGGGTACACAGATTGTATGTCTGAAAGGGGGTCCCTGCTCGGATGATAACAACATGTGACGGTTTTGGAGCTTATTAAAGTGTGGGCCTTGGAAAACAACCAAGCCCGTGAAATAAGATGTCGGAGAAGAGGCGCACAAGATTTGGGCCCACAAATAACCAATTTGTAACGAATTTTCAAATTAAAGAGAAAGTATGCTAGGGAATAAGCGCAGCATGAACTGCGAACTTTTGAAGAGGCGCGGAGGTTGATCGGTTGGAACCTGTCGCTCGCGGGGGGGGGGGGGGGGGGGGGGGGGGGGCTTGCGTTCTTTGGTTGATTCCGAGCTCTTACGCTAGAGACTACTTCGTGGGTAGGACCCCGGCGAGAGTAAGGATATGCGAAGAGATGGTGCCTCTTCCTTCTTTTACAGCTGAGCAGAGGGCTCGCCTCTGGTTGTGGTGGTTCTTATCTTTGATTTACTCTAGAGATAAGGGGGAGAGGTTGTCGACGAAGCTTCTTCCCTTCTTGTCTGGCTTGAGTAGCCTAGGTCGGTGGGAATAGGTTATTCCTGGCTTTGCGGTCCTCACACGCTATATGAGGGCCATGGTTCAACCGGAGCTGATGGAGAACATGACTTCTCCTGCTACTGTTGGTTTTGGGCTTTTGTTGGAGTTATGAACCTTCCTTTTTGCATTCATTGAAGGATCAATAAATCATACTGATTGAAATACCAATACTTCATTTTGAAAGATTAATACTTCATTTTGAAAGATCAATACTTTATTTCATATTGTTATTGGACGATCAATTCTCCTATTGAAATATCAGTATATCGCTTGCAGGCGTGGGTGTACTCCTACTTTCCGGGCTTCGCGCCCAAGATGCCAGAGCCAGAGCCGAGAGCGTACGCAGCCGTGAAGGACTGGGTGGTGTGTCGTAGGAAAAGCCAGCATTCTTCCTATGATGTTTGTCGAGAGGGGGGGGGGGGGGGCTGAATGCCCTGTAGTTGGAGCACGTAAGTACCTATGATTCTTTCTTTTCAGTCTTTTAGTTGGAAATGATCATATGAATGACCTCTTTTGTTTCTTCATTTTAGTGGGTTCCCAGACCTTGGAAAGATTACCAGGACGCTCTGGCTTTCGTGGCCGAGGTCTTGCGTCCTAGGAGGTTGAGTCGGCTGCTACTGAGGATGCCCATGGGACCTGTGTGGTACCTGGGCGAGCGTTTGACTCGGCAGTGCTCTCGTGACACCTTCACAGTCCACATCAATCCTTCAGGGTCGATGTTTACGGAGTCTTCTAACGCCGAGAGAAAGGCTGACTTGGCTGGCAAAAGTGGGGACACCCTCCTTCTTTCTAGCGAGAAGTACTCCGAGTTCATTCACCAGAGACTGGCGTACTAGCCGATCTTGGTAAGCATTGCTTCTTTCTTGTTTTTTTTTTTTCCAAATTGGTTTGAAAAGTGACGAACGATTTTCAATTAAAGAATAATTTGATCTTTTATTGGAAATCGAGGTGGCAGGCGTCGAGCCCCCAGCTTACCGTAAGGTGCTAGAGGAAAACGACGCGACCGGCTTTACAATGATTTCAGAGCTCCGCGTCTTTAGCAAGGTTGTGACTGATGCTGGCTTGGAGAAGTGACATCACCTAGTGATGAGGGTAAGCCTCTAACTTTGGCCTAACCATTATTGCACAGGAATGCATTTGATTTGTCCCTTATTTATATTTGAATAAAGAGGGCCCCATCTCTGCATGTAGCGTTGTGGAGGGTAGCCAACCGGCTGCGGGCTACGACTATCGAGGCGCTCTAAGGTGGCCGGGATCGACAGGTATGAACCTCTCATTCCCTTTCCATCTTATCGTATCTTTTTTATTTTGAAATGAAATGATTGAAATGAGGCCTTTCTTCACAGAGAGACTTGGAGGGGGAGTTGGTGGAGTCCCGGGAGGAGACTGCTCGTCTCTTAAGGGAGTTGGAGACCAGGGATACGGAGATCGTCGCTCTTTAGATGACTGTAGCCGAGCTGGATGGCGATGAGGATTAGTTGTCCTTTTGATTTGTTGTTGGTTTGTATATTTTGGATTGTTTTTGTACATTTTGAATTTTGACTTTTTCATGGGCGAGAGCCCCCAGTTTGATGTACATGCCTCCGTTTGATGGTATCTGATGGCCTAAGTGTCTTTTTTGTTGGGTGTTCTGTTCCTGCAGGTTAGTCTAAAAAGCATGTTTGGTAGGCGATTGTTTATGCCGTCATGCTGCCGAAATTCACATAGAACTTATATAATTTACATGTAGCATATTTGTAGCCTAAACTGGCGCAAAAAGAAAAAAAAGAAAGCCCGAAAATGGAAAAATAATGCGAAAATGACCGGATAGTAAGGAGGGCTACCCCCTAAAAAAGACTTTTAAAATGTATAACTGTAAAAAAACTGTAGAAAATGACGACCGGACAGTAGGGAGGGCTAGCCCCTAAAAAAAGGAATTTTAAAAGAAATGTGTAAGTATTGAAAGAATTGAAAAAAAGAGGAGTGAAATAATTCCCTTATAAAAAGAAAATAAAAATGAGTAAGTGTGCTCATCTAGCGACCATGCTGACTTTTGTCTTGAAAAGCAAACCCGACAAGGATTAGGAAATCCTAGATCTTGGCAATTAGG
>JAIUZE010023708.1:0-12839 GCA_022085475.1 Heliosperma pusillum | reverse complement strand
TGTTACTTCAATGTACAAGTAGTGAAACTTCAACACTTTAATATTTTACTTCAACAACATGTATTACTTCAACAACAACATGTGTTACTTCAATGTACAAGTAGTGAAACTTCAACACTTTAATCTTTTACTTCAACAACATGTATTACTTCAACAACCATATGTGTTACTTCAATGTACAAGTAGTGAAACTTCAACACTTTAATCTTTTACTTCAACAACATGAGTTACTTCAACAACCATATGTATTACTTCAACAACATGTGTTACTTCAATGTACAAGACTTCAAGACTCCAATGTACATGACTTCAACGTTGTTTTATTAGACTTTAATGTAAATACCTATAACTTCAAGACTTTCAAACTTTAAGGATATTTTCTAACACTTTAGTTCATGAATAGTGTAACTTCAAAATCATTTTTTAACTTTAATATCAATCAGTTTAACTCGAAGTTTTGCAGACCTTCAACGACAATACAAGTAACTACAAAACTATATGTAACTTCAACAACTATCAGCATCACTTCTATACACAATTAATGTAACTTCAATTAATGGACAATATATTATGTACTTCAACAACAACATGTGTAACTTCAATGTACAAGTAGTGAAACTTCAACACTATGTCACTTCAACGTTGTTTTATTGGACTTTAATGTAAATACCTGTAATTTCAAGACTTTAATGTGCTACATATCTTCAGTAGAACTTCAATACTAGTTCATCAATATTATTCACTTCAATCTATAGTTATAATATTCAACAATATTCACCAATAAAGTAAAATAACAATAAAAAAACAAGTCTTGTAAAATTCTAATAATGAAGATACAGTTTCACTTTAACTCTGTTTTATGAAACTTTAATAGCAATATGTGTAACAGTGTTAAAAATCACAATATCATTGTTTTCACTTCAACAACAACATGTGTACCTTCAATGTACAGGTACTGAAACTTCATCATTATGTCACTTCAACGTTGTTTTAATAGACTTTAATGTAAATACCTCTAACTTCAACGTTGCTACATGTTTTTATAGAACTTCAATACTAGTTCATCAATATTATTCACTTCAAACTATAGTTCTAATATTACTTCAATAAAATCTAATATTCTAATATTCAACAATATTCACCAGCATGATTCAGTATTAATTTAAGTTGCCAATAAAGTAAATTAAAGTAAAATAACAAACAAAAACCAAGTCTTGTAAAACTTTAATAATGAAGATACACTTTCACTTTAACTGTGTTTTATGAAACTCTAATAGCAATATGTGTAACTTCAACTAAAAAAAATCCGTAGATGCTTTAACAATGAACAAAAATTATGCTCCAGTCTTTATTTAAACAAAACCTAGAAGAAACATCAATAATTTATTTATAATACAAAACATCAATAATAGAACTTACCATTGGCGTATTCAACAATTTGTTGATCAGACATGACGCTATTGAAGAAACCTTGCAAATATTTGGAATATTTAGACAGTAATAGTAACAAAATCTGATTGTAGATTATTGTTCCAGCACAATTATGAAGCTTTTGGATGTAGAGAGAGGTTGTGAAGTTGTATTATAGAGATAGAAAGTAGTATTATAGAGGTTGTGAGCTTTTGCATGGTGGATACATGATAAATGACTAAAACCTAATGGATATTGTCAGATATAGTACGTTCGTCTGTGTCTTGGGGCAGTGAAACCCACTAACATGCATAAATCTGATTTTCCTTTTTTTTCTTGGGCCTATTGAAGCCATTACCTCTCTCTCCATCTCAACCATTGATTTGGTTGATCCAAAGGCCCTTATAAGGACTTAAGGACTCACATAATATAAGGGACTCATAAGAACCTATCTCTCTCTCTCTCTATATATATATATATATATATATAGTAAAGATCAATTGAGTCCACCATATTTCTTAGAGTCCTTGAGTCCCATTGTTAGCCATTAGATTTGTATGATGAATGGCTAAGATTGAGAACAAAAAGCATCCACTATCATTAAAATAATGCATACTTTTAATTACCTCTCTCCTTACCTACTCATAGCCCACACAACTACACACTCTCTCACCTATAATTATTCACTCCCTCTCTCCTCAAATCAGATTTTCAAACAAAAAAATCTGATTTATTTCACATACTTCTATCTCATTCTCTCATTCTCTCATTCTCTCATCTTTTATTTCATATTCTTCTTCATCAATTTCTTTCATTTATTTACATCCTTTTGTAGATTTACGAGTTTTGAATATAGATTTTGTAAGTTATTTTTTTTATTGGCTTAAACTTTTTTATCTGTTATTTTTAATGTATTTTTGGGTTTTTTTGTGTGTGTTACAATTTCCGCGTAAAATGTAAGCGGTTTTATAAAAAGCTTCGTAAATCCTCATTCGGACTCCGAATAAGGTGAAACAAAAGCCTAACTTTATTATTTTTTCGAGCCCGTTTCAATGGTGATATTTTCATATACCATTGAGTTTTCAAAATTTTCATTACTGCTCATTTTTGCTCGAAAAGTCAGTTGAGTTTTGTTCAAATTACTTGTTTAATTTTTTTTAATCATATCTATGTTTTGAAATTGTTAATTGTATTTTTTTATGAATATGGAGAAGGTGATGATGATGAAGTTGATGAGAAAGATTACCGTAAAGTACAAATAGATTTTTTTTAACTTCAAGTTAGTGGGTTTTAAATAATGTAACTTTAATGGTTTGGGTGTGTACTTGTAATGAACAAGTTGTGTAACTATAAAATTGATGAAAGTAATTATTATTTTCATTATGTCCCGTAAAAAGTCGACCCTTTCAATTATATTATAATGTAACTTCAATGAACAAGCTGTGAAACTGTAATGAACAATGAGTGTTACTGTAATGATCGAGGTGTGTAACTGTAATAAACAATGAGCATGACTGTAATACATACAATAAGTGTGAATGTAATGAATAATCAGTGTGACTTTAATCAACAAGTTGTGTAACTTTAATAAGCAAATGAGTGTGACAGTAATGAACAATGAGAGTAACTTCAAACCTATTTTGTGTAACTTGAATTCATAATCAATGTAACTTCAAGGCTATTTTGTGTAATTTTAATTCATAATGTTCGAAAACCCAATTGTATGAAGATGGTGCAACTTTAAGTCTAATATAGTTTAACTTCAAGTCAGTTATAGTGTAACTGCAACTCAGATATAAGGTAACTTCAATTTGGACATGGTGTAACTTTAAGCCGATTAGTTGTAACTTCAAATAAACTTTAATTTGTACTTTATAACTTCAAATTATGAGTAACTTCAAATATATAAGTAAATTAAATAATTAAATTTAAGTAGATTTTATCTAACTTCAAGCGGATATGATGTAACTTCAATAAAATCGAGAAGTACTGAAATTTTAGAAAAATAAATGGTATATGAAACTACCACCATTGCGACGGGCTCAAAAAAATAATAATTTTAGGCTTTTGTTTCGCCTTAATCGGAGTCCGGATGAAGATTTACGGAGCATTTTATGTTGTCGCTTTTATTTTATGCGGATTTAATTTAATATGAAAGTATGAGAGAGAAAAGAATTGTCTTTGGCAAAATGTCAGAGTGTACAACATTGAGAAGACAAAATTTAGCCTGCAACACTCTCTCTCATCCAACTTGATTTTCCTTTTTTTTTTTTGGACCTATAAAGACCCCACTAAGTCCCACAATCACAACCATCCATCTCCATCTCATGTATCCAATGGCTCTTATTAGGACTTAAGGACTCTCTAAATATAAGGGACTCAAAAGAACTAAGCTCTATATATATATATATATATATATATATATAGGTTCTTATGAGTCCACCAATTTTTGTGAGTCCATGAGTCCTCATCTTGGCCATTGGATGAGGGAGATGAATGGATGAGATTGTAGAGACAAAAACACACTTAACACTAATCATTTACCTATGCACTAATTAATTAACTTTCTCTCTCTAGCCTTTAGTTAATCACTTTTGAGCACTTTTGAATTTCTGAGATTTGTGAGTGTAACTTCAGCCTATATTTGTGAAACTTCAAACTAACATGTGATTTCGACTATATAAATTTGAATTTATGAAACTTCAAGACAAGTTTATGTGATTTTAGACTTTTTATGAGTGTAACTTCAGACATTACGAGTGTCACTTCAACCATTATTTATATAACTTCAAACTAAAATGTGATTTCGACTACATAAATTTGAATTTTTGAAACTTCAAGACAAGTTTATGTGATTTTAACCTTTTTATGAGTGTAACTTCAGTCACTACGAGTGTAACTTCAACCAATATTTTTGTAACTTCAAACTAAAATGTGATTTCGACGACATAAATTAGAATTTATGAAAATTGAAGACAAGTTTATGTGATTTTAGCCTTTTTCTGAGTGTAACTTCAACCATTATTTGTGTAACTTCAAGCTAAAATGTGATTTCGACTAATGAATTTGAATTTATGTAACTTTAAGACAATTTTATGTGATTTTAGCCTTTTCTGATGGTAACTTCAACCATTATTTGTGTAACTTCAAGCTAAAATATGATTTCGACGGTACAAATTTGAATTTTTGTAACTTAAGACAATTTATATGATTTGAACCTTTTTATGAGTGTAACTCTAGTCTTTATAAGTGTAACTTCAAACCGTATTTGTGTAACTTTAATTTTAAGACATAAGTATGTAACTTTAAGACATGTTTATGTAACTTTAGTCATTTGAAAATTTTAATGTAAGTTGATTTAACTTTAAGGCATATTTTGGTAACTTTAGTCCTTACTAGTATAACTTCAGTTCTTAATTGTACAACTTCAAGCATAACTTCAGTCTGTTAATAGTATAACTTATGTATCTTAATAGTGTAACTTCAGTCCCTAAAAGTGTAACTTCAGTCCTTAAAAGTGTAACTTCAATTTTTAATAATGAAATTTTAAGACATGTTATCTTTAGTCATTACCAGTGTAACTTCAGTCCAAAATAGTGTAACTTCAGTCCAAAATAGTGTAACTTCAGTCCAAAATAGTGTAACTTCAGTCCAAAATAATGTAACTTCAGTACAAAATAGTGTAACTTCAGTCCAAATACACCATCAATCATACTAAAATCAAAACATAATAGTGTAACTTAAGCAAAATCATAATGAGATCTAAAAAATAAAAACATAAAAACTTCAGTTACTAAAAGTGAAACTTCAGCTACTAAAAGTGAAACTTCAGCTACTATATGTGAAACTTCAGTTACTATATGTTAAACTTCAGTTACAATATGTGAAACTTCAGTTACTATAGGTGAAACTTCAGTCATTATAGGTGAAACTTCAGTGAAACAACAACACTAACCACAAAAAAATGGTGATTTTTGAGATCTGAAAAAGAAACAAACATAAAAATTTTGAAATATAAAAACAAGATATAAAATAAAAACATTGATTTTAAATATAAAAAAAAAAAAAATAACATCAAACACAAAAAAAAAACGAGATCTAATTTTTAAAAAACATGTTACTTTAATCAGATCTGGAAAAAAACGATGTAAATAATGTGTGTTATTTTAATACTATCAACAAGTGTAAACTTTAAGGTCATTTTGTGTTACTTTAATAAATAAAATGTGTTACTTTAATAGACCATATATGTGACTTTAATAAATAAGGTGTGTAACTTTAATAGAGAAGCTGTGTTACTTTAATTTACAATATGTGTAACTTTAATAGACAATATGTGATACTTTAATAGATGAAGTTTGACACACTTTTTCAGATCTGAAAATAAAAAAGAAAAGAAAAAATAAACAAAACAAATATACAAAACAATATCTGAAAAAAAAAAAAGAGAAAAAAAAGAAGAAGTAAATAATAGATCTTAGAGAAAGAAATGAAAAAAAAAAAATCAGAACAACAAGGCCAAAGGAGGCCGACGACGGAGGAAACCGGATCTGGGAAAGAAAAAAAGAAAAGAAAGGAGAAGAAAGGAGAATAACTTTAAGACAATCCTACTAAAATCAAAACATAATAGTGTAACTTAAGCAAAATCATAATGAGATCTAAAAAATAAAAACATAAAATTTCAGTTACTAAAAGTGAAACTTCAGCTACTAAAAGTGAAACTTCAGCTACGATATGTGAAACTTCAGTTACTATATGTGAAACTTCAGTTACAATATGTGAAACTTCAGTTATTATAGGTGAAACTTCAGTTAATAAAAGTGTAACTTAAGTCATTTTATGTGAAACTTCAGTCATTTTATGAGAAACTTCATTAAAAAAAATGTGTAACTTCAGTCATTTGTAACTTCAGTTCATAAAAGTGTAACTTCAGTCATTTTATGTGAAACTTCAGTAAAACAACACTACTAACCACAAAAAAGTTACAAACATAAAAAATTTGAAATATAAAAACGAGATCTAAAAAATAAAAACATAGATTCAAAAAAAAAAAGGGTGGTGAAGAGACGACATGAAAGAAGAGATAAGAAAAAAAAGAAAAAAACAAGATCTAAAAAGAATGGTGCATATCTGAAAAAAGAAAAAAAAAGAAAAGAGAAAAGAAGAAGAAGAAGAGAAGAGAAGAGGCGGCAGGAGAGGGCGGCGAGAAGGAGGCACGGCGAGGAACATGTGCGGTGGAGACGAAGCGGAAAGAAAAAGATTTGAAAAAAAAAAAAAATTTTTTTTTTTTTTTTTGGCCGGTGGCCGGCGGTCGGTGGTGGCCGGTGCCGGCGGCCGGCGGCCGGTGGTGGCCGGAGATGGTGGCCGGAGGTGGGAGATGAAAGAAGGTGATGAATGTTTATGAATTTTTTGGGTTTTTGAATTTTTTGGGTTTTGAATTGTTTGGGTTTTGATTTTTTTGGGTTTTGATTTTTTTGGGTTTTTGAGAGAGATGGAGAAATGAAATTATGTGGGATGAGAGAGAAGTGGTTGAGTGGAAAGTCTTATATATTGAATTAAGATGGGATTAGTGGTTAATTAATAAAGATGAGAGAGAGTGAAAAATTAGCCCACTAATCCATTTTTGAGAGCTTCAATCTCAGCCATCCATCTCCAAGATCCAAGGGCCTATAAGAGGACTTATGGACTCACCTTTTCTAAGAGGACTTACATGATCCTTTCTCTCTCTCTCTCTCTCTCTCTCTACATATATATATATATATATATATATATATATATATATATATATATATATATATATATATATATATGTGTACAAATCTTTAAATAATTTAACAATTTTGATGTACTATACCTATATATATATTATAAAATTAAATAAATTAAACGTAATTAATGAATTTATTTTCGTGCCTCAAAATTTAATACCGCGCGCGCGTATCTGAAAAATTAAAAAAAAAACACACAATCTATAACAACGGTTCTTTATAATACTACCGTTGTTATTACTTTCAACAATGAGTCATACTAAAGAAACCGTTGTCATTGTGTTTATTAGACTTTTCCTTTTGGCGCATTTTGGTGAAAAAATATATAACAACGGGTATACTTTAACCGTTGTCATTACTCTATCACAACGGTTTTTTTTAGTATAACCGTTGTCAATAGTTTCTCTTAATAAAAAATAATTTACAATCCTATAGAGTAAATTAAACACACAAATAATTTACAATCTCATTATCATCATCATCATCATCATCCTCGTTTACAACACAAACACACAAATCTTTTTGTTTATTATCATCATCATCCTCCTCTTTCTCTTTATCATCATCCTGCTCGTTCTCTTTATCATCATCCTGTTCGTTCTCATTATCATCATCATGTAATTTTTGTGTTTCGTCTTTAGGGTTTTAAGATTGAAGTTCATCTTTTTGTTTTTCGTGTCTTTGTTCTCTTTATCGTTCTCTTTATCATCATGTTTCATTCCTTTTTAAGGTTTTAGAGTTTTAGAATCTCTTCATGACTCTGTTGGAGCCAGTGTCCTCCACAGTTAGTGCAATAACATAAGTAAATCTCTGTAGGTTCACAGGGTATACTTTGTATAATAATCAGTTGATTAACGTTTATCAATAACGGTTGGCTTGCTAGATAAGTTTGACGTTATTGTCATACAGATGGCGGTGATCAACTGGTCCTAAAAGTCACACCTATAGGATGTGTTTGAGAGATGTGATTATTTGAGAAAATAATCATATTGATACCCTATTATATGACTAAAAGGTTAGTCAGTGTATTTGACTAAAAGGTTAGTCAATGTGATGATGAGACGATTATTTAATAATGATTAAATAAAGTTAGCTGAGACGAACTAACTGTAATTCGTAAATTGAATATATAATGTAAGCTAATTAAACATAAACCGTTATAATTAATTGGCAAATTATAAATATAGGGATATTTATAATTAATGAAGTATTATAATGTCGATCCATGTAAAACGACGATTATAAGATATTACATTATATTGGAAGCTAAAATGACCAAAAACGAAAGTATCCAGATACACTCGGGTTTTAGTCAATGGGTAGTTATTTTTGAGGAGACAAAAATCTCCCCATATAAGAACCCAATGTGCCGTGAGAAAGTGTGAGTAAATTGAGAATATAATTCTAAAACCGAATTCTCATACTGCTCTCCATCATTCACACAGAAACAAAAGTTTACAGAAACTTTTGACAAAACACAAAAACCTTCTTCTCAACAGTGAGATCGTGTAAGAGGTTTACTTTCTAGCAAAAGAAAAGGGTATTTCTCGGAGCATCTTGGGTGCAACGATTAGGAGGATATCTACCTTGATATCTCTGTTCTTTACGCCAATTGCTAGGACCGGAGGTTGATTTCTAAATCTCTATTCCTTTTGTTGTTTTCGTTTATGACTAGCATAATCAAATTATTACTTTTCGTTATAATCCTATAATAATTGGATTGTGGTAATACCGATTTCCCACAAGTGGTATCAGAGCATAGGCCACGAAATTGTTTTAATTTGATTTCATAAACCGAAACTGTTTATGCCGCTGTGTTTT
Source organism: Heliosperma pusillum (assembly GCA_022085475.1). Taxonomy (NCBI): domain Eukaryota; kingdom Viridiplantae; phylum Streptophyta; class Magnoliopsida; order Caryophyllales; family Caryophyllaceae; genus Heliosperma; species Heliosperma pusillum. The sequence continues at coordinate 3,840 of JAIUZE010023708.1, read as the reverse complement.
TGACTCGATCGAGGACTTTAGTGTCTCGATCGAGCAGTTTTTGTGAGTTTTTGGTCGATCGAGTACTCATGTTCACTCGATCGAGCAGTTTTCTCATTTGTTTGGTCGATCGAGTACTTGTGTTCACTCGATCGAGCAGTTTTCTCAAATTTTTGGTCGATCGAGTGTTGTTTATACTCGATCGAGGTCCCTGTTTGTCGACTAGGAAGAATTAGTCGATCGAGTAAACAGTATACTCGATCGACACGTTTTCTTTACGATCGAGAGACTTAATTGTTTAATTTCTTCTCGATCGAGTACTTTACAAAATCGTATTTCTTTTCGTATTCGTTTTCATTTAGATTTATTTTGTTATTTTTAATCAGTTAAAATAACATACAGTAGATTTGTAGATGTTTTAATTTAATAAAGATTAGATTAAAATGAAAATGAAAATGATGTTGAATGAGTTTATCTTTTGAAAGGATATTAATTTTTCCCTTTTATGTCGATAAGGACCATTTTTGCCGAAAAAAAAGAAATTTCTGCCGAAAATTTTTCTGTTTTTGCAGTGTTCAAATTTTTTTTGGGCCTTTAATTGTACATTATTCGGATTGTGTATAATTAATGTGAATCGGTTCACATATGCTTAATATCTTACATTTTAAAGCAGTTTAAAATGTTTAGGATAGTTCATTTTATCAGTAAAATGAATCGGGATTGTAATTAATGTGGGTAATTAAAGAATCACCACATAATTATAATCTATGTTAAAGGGTGGTTTGGATAATAAAACATCGTAATAATTGTATTATGTCTTGCATGTTTTATTTTAGTTGTTGCTTGTATAATGTCTTTTGGATTGTTTGAATGAATTTTTAACGTATTTTTACAATCAGTTGTAACTTAGTGTGGCCTTAGTAGATTGTGTTACCGTAATGATGGTAACATAGTCTTGGATGTAATTTGAGATCTTGAATCTCCATTTTTTTAGTTTTGGGTTTTGAAATTAGAATGTAATAAATAGGATCAATGTAATTTTATTTATTGTAATTTCAAAGAAGACTAAAGATGGACATTGGAGCTCACTCGATCCCGCTACATGGACCAAGAAGGGTGATCAAGTCAAGCTTCGAGGGTCCAAGCAGTTGGATTCCAAGTTGTATTTCATTCTTTTTGGTAGGATAGGCCACACTAGGACATGTTTTTCCTTTACGTTTTTCATTCTCGTTTACTTTCCATCCCATGATAGATATAATTGCATCATATTCCGCCTAAACCAAACCACCTAAACCTAAAATGCATGAAAATGATTCATATAGATTGAATATTTTTAATCATGGACATACAGATGTCACTCGCTTTTAGGGCCATCACCTTAGTTAAATCATTCTCGAGTTGCTAGACATTCGTTCACATAAAATGAATTTAAGTTAAGATGATGGGACCTTCCCCTATAAATTAAAATTGAGACTAGTCTTTATAGGGAAAACTACTATGAGCCCCTTCTTCGTCGGAAGTCATAATATGACCCCTTCTACGTTGGGTAAGTAGTGAGTGTTGACCTATTTTATCTCAACATTATAGTACGAGTAATATCTCGTGATTATGATGGACTAAAGATAGAATTTACAAAAATTTATCGACCAGGAATTTTAAAAGTAGAATTAGCCAAGAGGTTGGCTTATCAATTTACAGAAATTGAGTCCTTGGATCATTTATATAATTCTTGAGGGAGGTCAATTGTATAAATGCACGAGTCATCGAATTAAACAGTTTTTCATTAGACTCAAATTTAAAACGATGAAACTTATCATATTTATTTTCTGTTTCCACAGTTTTCGAATTCGTTATATACAGATATAACTGCTAATAACAAAATGGCTGGCCATACTGATGACCCAATGCCAAGTGTCACGCTCGGACGTGAGTCCTGGCTTAAGATGTTCATGGACTCTATGAATCAGTCAACGCGACTGAAGAATAACAGGTCCAACTTTGCGGACTGGGAGGCGGCATTACGGAATGCTGCCATTGCGGACGGTAAGCTCAAGTACTTGACTGAGCCACTACCGCCCAACCCAGGCCCCAATGCAGGAGCAAATGAATCACTTGCTTGTAGTGATTTCATGATGGAGGAGGGTGCGGATAAAAGAACGTACTCATCTTTTCAATGGAATCAATTTGCAAAGGCGATTCATGCCCAAGGTGCAAACAAGATTTTCACCCGCCTCTAACGAGTTCTCGGAAAGCTCGGAGGGATCGTTAGTATGAGCATAACCTGTCGCTTCTTTGAAGCGAAACTCCCAGAGGGGCCAAGCAGTTAGCCCACACATTCTTGACATGATTGAGAATGTCGAGAAACTGGAGGCCCTTGGTTGCAAAATCGATGAGAAGATCGTCATAGACCGCGTTCTTCATTCACTTCATGATGGTTTTGCCCTTTTCAGGGCAAATTACTATATGAATGATATGAAGAAGAGTCTTCATCAGCTCCACTCACTTCTTGTACAGACAGAGAGTGATCTGAAATTGAGTGGGAGTCTGAAACAGGACGTTCTCATGATTGGAAACAAGGGCAAAGGTATGGGCAAGGCTAAGGCAAACCTAGCTGTAGGGAAGCCAAAATTCAAAAAGCCAGGGCAAGGCAAGAGTGGGCCTGGTGAGTCTAGCGGTAGCTCACAAGGCAAGACAAAGAGCGATGAAGGTAACGTGGAGTGCCACCATTGCCACAAGATTGGGCATTGGAGGAGGAATTGCCTCGTGTACCGAGAGGACATTAAAGCAGGCCGCGTCTCTCCTGTTGGTATGTCTTCTTCTTTTATTCATATGATTGAGATCAACCATGCAAGTTTCGGAACTTGGGTACTAGATATTGGTTGTGGTTCTCATCTGTGCAATCATTTGCAGGGCCTAAGAAACATCACAACTCTCGCAAGGGGTGATGTCGACCTGCGAGTGGGGAATGGAGCAAGAGTAGCTGCCGTTTCAGTGGGAACATATGTAATCCAACTCACGAGTGGATTTGAGTTATTTCTGAATAACTGTTACTATGTACCCAGTTTATCTAAAAACATTATTTCTGTTTCCGTACTTGATAAGGACGGTTTTTCGTTTGTAATAAAGGATAATAGCTGTATTTTCTCTTTAAACGAAATGATTTATGGTATAGCAGTTTCCATGAATGGGATTTATGTTTTAGATCAAACCACAGATATAATGCATGTGAGTAGTAAGAAAGCAAAGGTTGGTGACAAAGATCAAACCTATCTATGGCATTGCCGTATGGGACACATAAATGAAAAACGCGTGAAAAAGCTCATTGATAATGGGAATATCTCCCCATTTGACTATGAATCTTTTGGCACGTGTGAATCATGTCTCATAGGCAAAATGACTCGAATTTCCTTCAAAGGTGTTGGAATGCGCGCTGCTGACCGATTAGGACTCATACATACTGATGTGTGTGGACCTATGTCAATCAACGCTAGAGATGGCTATAGATATTTTATCACTTTCACGGACGATTTGAGTAGATATGGTTATGTCTACTTAATAAAGCATAAAAGTGAGTCCTTTGACAAGTTCAAGGAATTCCAGAATAAGGTTGAAAACCAGCTGGATAGAAATATTAAAGCACTACGTTCAGATCGTGGTGGCGAATATCTTTCGAATGAGTTTGATCGACACCTTAAAGACTGTGGTGTAGTACTGCAGTTAACTCCACCTGGAACACCACAATTGAATGGTGTGTCCGAACGGAGAAATCGAACATTAATTGATATGGTTCGATCCATGATGAGTCACACGGTTGTACCTGATTCATTGTGGGGTTATGCTCTTTTGTCAGCTGCTCTAATA
>JAIUZE010023707.1:0-28179 GCA_022085475.1 Heliosperma pusillum | reverse complement strand
AAAATGAGGGACCTTTGATCCTCCTCCAAAGGTATCTGTTGTGAATGCATTACCCTCCATAGAACCAAGCTGTGGCCTGTGTCAGGGAGTTCCACTATTGCCTCCTGACTAGGCTCTTCCTCCTCACTCACCACTTCTTCAACCTCAGGCTCATCCCTCTCATACTCAACTAGACCTTCTTTTTCCCAAGTCTCAACCTCCATTATAGTTAAGGTCTTCTTAGAAGGGCAATCCTTCCTGAAATGTCCATAGCCTTGACATTGGAAGCACCTAATTCTGTTTTCAGTCAATGAAGTGCTTGGCTTTTGACCCATGATGCCCTTTCCCTTGTCTAAGGTAGGTGGGGGTGCTGTCTTAGGGGTGTCCATGGTTCTCAACCCACTGTAAGGTCTGGTTTGAAAAGGCCTAACAGGTTTTGGTGTACTAGGCTTAGTCTTCCCTATCTTTTCAATTCTCAGAGATAAGTTGACAACATCATCAAATGACCACAGAGGTTGCATCCTAGCCTTGTTAGCAATGCTCTTATCTAGACCCTCTAAGTACCTAACAATCCTTTGCGCATGTTTCTCATTTATATCACACTGCAAGGTGAGTTGTTCAAACTCTCTCAGATAAGATTCAACAGGTTTGTCTCCTTGTTTCAACTTAGACAACTTGATAAACAGATCCTGGGTGTAATCCTTAGCAACAACTTTGTCTAACAGTTTCTTTTTCAGTTTAGTCCAAGACTTGATGGGTTCTTTACCTTCCCTAGCCCTTAACCCTTTCATAGTTTCATACCAAAGGGAAGCATACCCTTTCAGTTTAAGGATGGCTACTTTAAAGGACTTAGAATCATTGTATCCTTTGTACTCAAAGATCCTTTCTACTTCTCTTAGCCATTCTAATAAGTCATCAGGATTAAGACTACCAGAAAACTCAGGGATATCTACCTTAAGATGCTTGTCTGTGTTCCTGTGGATGGAAGCTCTGCTTCTTGTTGAGTCATCTGAGTCTGGATACTCTTCATCATTAGGTGGCCTTCCTCTGCCTCCTCCTTGGCCTCTTCCACGTCCTCTGCCTCTTCCTCCAGCAAGCAAATGGTTGCCTATTACCTGGTCCAGGGTTCTGGTTAGGGTGGTTACAATCCCAGCCAGATCCTCCATCCTTGCTTCTACTCCTGCCAGTCTCTCTTCACTCATTGGGCTATTTTTGTTTTTTTTTAAATGTAGTTAGGGAAAATGAAATCACTAAGACTCTCAACCAAAGCGCTGATAACCAATTTGGAGTGTAAACTACTAAGGTTTACAAGTTTTTAAGGAAGCTTGATTAGCTTTACTCAAACTGAGAACAATGTCAAGTAACAAATGGATGTTGTTTTAGAGAGGGTGAGTTGTTTAACTGAAAACTCAAGGGATATGACTTAGAGACACTCCTCTACAGCAAGGCACAAGAGAAAGGACTCAAAGACTGGTTTTAGAGATAGTTTTCAAGTGTTACAGCAAAGCACAAGCACCCTAGACTAGTCTCAACAGCAAGCAAGTTAACCACAACAAGGCACAGATATAACTTGACTCACAAAGCAAGACACTGATCAGACACCTTGCAGATGTATCAGGCTTGACTCAAACTACAGCTCTTAGCACAAGTTTGAAATTTTTGAGGGATTTCTCAAAGTTTAATTCATTCATAAAGTCTTCCTTACAACAACATACAAGACCTCCTTATATAGGGAGGCTGATATCTTGTGAACCATTGGATGTATAAATCATCCAAGGGCCAGCTTAGGATCTAAACTACTTCTACTGACATTAATTAAGAACCTCAAAAGAGGACGAGTTTAACAACTAGCTATTACAGACACAAAAGACACAAACAGACTGATGCAAAAAGGAATAAAGCAGTTTTTGTATTTTTCCTGAAATGAAACTCTGATGTTCTTGTTGTCTTTCTACTTTGCTCTGGGTGTTTTGTTGCTCCTTGGGACTCTCCACTCTTATTAGAACTTAGATAAACCTGCCTTGGATGAGGACAAGTTGACTTAGGCAAAAAGGAAACCAATTCTGAACATGTGCTGCCTCTGCTATGTTGCTCACTGGACTCTAGCTTGGGGTGTCTGTTTCATGAGTTTTTGCTAGACTTCAAAAGGGTTTGTCCTGGGCAAACTTGTAGCTTAGAGGGTTGGCTTGATGGTAGGCCATAGTGGGGGTGGTTGGGATGCCCTGGTGTACCTCCTAGATGCAGGGTTTGTTAATTGGTCTGTCTGGGCCTGAATGGCTTTGTTTCTGTTTTGTGTGGGTAATGTGGGTTGTGTTGGGGCTTGGCATGGGTTGTTGAACCCTGGACTGTCTTCTTCATTGGTGTGGCTTGGCCTGGCTTGGCCTGGCTTGATCTTGGCTTGTCATAGCTTGTTGTTTGGACCTTGTAACTCGAGCTTCTATCTGAGGGGTCAAGCTTGTCTTGTTTGTGGTTTGATCATCAAAACCCCTTGGGTGAGCTCCTGCTGCAATTAGCATACACATTTTATATTTCTTTCATACAAGTTTTAGTTCATAGTTTCTAGTTTATGCAATTCTAGACTAGTTTTTACAGCAATTTCCTAGTACTTCTCTAGTGTTTCAATAAGCATTTGTCATTACATTGGGTTGGATATTTGTTCTTTATTTTCGTTCTTACATAATTTGCATTTTCAATCTCGGTAATTCTCTATCCTTTACTTATGCAATTTTCATCATCATGAACTTTAACCTAATTAGTCTTGTTTTCATATTGTTGTTGTTAGGAAACCCACCTAAAAGTAATCTAGTTGAAACTAAAATATCGTTTAACATGTCATATTGTATTTTGTCTAATCATATAATCAGGAAGTTTATCATTAGAATCATTACTAGTATAATCACCTTAATCATTATAGCACTCTTATTTCATAGTTTAATTTCCTACATCTTTTTCCTATTAATTTACTTAATCACATAAATTAGATATAATTAAGATTATCATCGTGTAAATACAATAAATAGAGTTGTAATATTGAAATGATTTGCTAGTTAAAATGGATTAAAAGAAGAGTCGATACCAATAGAACCACCTAGTTTGTTTCTTCCTTTGGTTGTGTCAAATTCTATAACTTTGTTTAGTGGCCATGAACAATTGTTTGTATTAGTCAATTTCCGTCTTAGAAACGAGTGTTGGGATGGGAATTAGGACTACCAATAGGGGTTTAGTGACCTAACCAGGCTGAGAGGACGTTAGGACCCATTAAAAAGTCGGTACGAATCCGAGAGGAATATACCGCTACAAGGCTTAGACAATCGTATTAATTCTAATGTTGGTATCAATAAGGCTTTTAAATCATTTTACATGAATTTCTCTTTCACTATATCAATTTGATTAGATAGTTTATTTTACCGTTTTAGATAGTTTATTTTATTGTTGTTTAGTTAGTTTACTTTACCGGCATTTTATTATCGTTCTTAGAAAGTTTACTTTATTGTCATTTTATTAGTTTAGTTAGGTAGCCTTTAAATCCTTGTCATTTTAATTATCGTCAATTAGATTAGATTTATTTTATTGCAATTTACATACTTGTCATTTAAATATCGTCATTTACATACTTGTCATTTAAATATCGTCATTTACATAATTGTCATTTTATTTTATGTTAGTAGTTTAGACAACCACCTCAAATGACTCGAACTTAAATGAAAATCACTCCATAGCAATTCATAGTTAACACGTACTCCCTGAGGATCGATCCCTACTTCCCTAATTACATTCCTTATGTTGTTAGCCTAAGTGTGGGTAATTATTTTTGTATCGGGCTCGCGACAAGGACGATCAAAGATAGTTTGTGTTTGTTTAGGAGTTATAAATTGTTATTTGATCGTAGCTAATTAGCGGAATTAACGACACCGTTAAATAGCTCGTCAAATTTGGCGCCGTTGCCGGGGAAGGCAATATAGCTAAATATCAAATTGAAACTCTTGTTAGTGTCATAATTCTTTTAGATTGTTTTTCAAATATTTCTTTTTGTAGTGTTTATAGGTTACTTTGTGTTGAAGTTACTAATTTGTGTTGTTGAGTTGTTTTAGAAGTTTATGCCTAGGTCGCAAGAGGAAATTGGTGACCAAGATATTGATCCATCTTCAAGTAGCATATCAAATTGGTTATTTTCAAATCCCCTTTATAGGAGACCTTTTTGGAGGGAACCTAGTGAAGAGGAGTTGGAAAATAATATTTTTCAAGAACAACCGGAGGAAGTGTTTGAGTCACCACCTAGGATACCATCTCCATTGAACGTCCTTTACCCACCCAATATGGAGGATAATAGGACAATCGGTGAGATTCGGGCAAGGAATTATGAGGAGCAACCACTTTGTATTGCATATCCTCCCATGGGGGATGTGAACTTTGAGCTCAAAGGTTTCTTCGTCCACAACTTACCTAGATTCCATGGCATGGTGGGGAATGACCCTAATAGACACTTGGCCGAATTTCATATGATTTGCCAAGGTGCTATTCCCCAAGGAGTGACCGAAGATCAATTCAAGCTAAGGGCATTTCCGTTTTCTCTTCAAGATGCGGCGAAAGAGTGGCTCTTTTGCCTTCCGGCTCACTCCGTTACCACTTGGGTGGGCTTGAAGAAAACGTTTCTTGAAAAGTATGATCCGGATTCAAGACACAATCACTTCAAGAAGCTTATCACTACTATTGAGCAAGAAATGGGGGAGACCCTTTATGATTATTGGGAGCGTTTCAAGAGTCTTGTGGCAAGATGCCCATACCATGGCATGTCGGGAGATGATTTGTTAACGGCTTTCAATGAGGGGTTGTGCCAAAATGACCAAAGAATGATCATTGCCGCCACCGGAAGTGGAATTGACACCCTTAATGTGGCCGAGGCCAACAATATTATCGAAAAATTGGCAATGAACACAAGAAGCTATGGAAGAAAGAGTGAAAGGGGAGGAAGCTCTAGGAATGTATCTTCCATGGAAGATCCTTATGCCTCTCAAAATCACAAGATCATGCAAGAAATGGGTGAACTTAAAAGTATGGTGTCAAACTTGGTTGTTAACAAAGGTAACTCATTCTCTCAACACCCCGAACCAATTGAATGCTCATATTGTGGGGGTGACCATGCCACCAACACATGCTACATCATGATTGAACAAGGAGCAACTATGGAAAGTGTTAATGCTATGGGGTATGGGAATTACAATTCAAGAAACCCAAGTGGTGGGGGAATGTACAACCAAGTGGGGAACCGTGACCTTTTGGGATGGGGAGGGGACAAGTCGAAAAGCTTTGAAAACGGTCAATTCAATCACTTGAGAGCCCAAAATCCCACCCAAAACCGGAACTCCAATTTCCAACAAAACCCCCAAAGAAATTACAACAATCAAAGACCCAACAATTCAAATTTCCCAAGTAACTCTCAATCTCAAAACAATGCTCAAAGACAATCGAACCAAGGCCCCATTCAAGGAAATTCTTCTTCTCAAGGGAACTTGAGTGATATCTTGCAAACACTCCTTGCCAATCAAGAGAAAGATAGGGAGGAGGCAAGGAGAGATAGAGAAGAGGCAAGGAAGGATAGGGAGGCAAACAACCTTAGGGTAAGCAACTTGGAAACCCAACTATCCCAAATGGCCTCCAATATGTCAAAATCCCAAGCCTCAAGCTCCACAAGATTCCCATCTCAAACCATCCCACCACCTAGGGAGAATGCTAGTGCCATGATCTTGAGGGGAGGTAAGAAGTTGGAGGTACACCCCCTTGGAAAAGGCAAAGAAAAGATGAAGAACCTTGAGACGGAGACCTTGGAAATTGAAGACCAAGGAGAGTTGGTAGTTGGTCATGAAGAGCTATCAAAGAATGGGAAAGGGACATCCACAAGCAAGGACCCCAAGGGAGACACTTCAAAGATGGGTAAAGACAGTATTGAGGATGATGAAGTAGAGGAATACATACCGGAAGTCCCATTTCCTAGTGCTTTGATAAGCACAAGGAAGTATGACAAGGAGAACGACTTGTATGAAACTTTCCGGAAGTGTAAGGTAAACATTCATCTTCTCAATTTGTTGAATAGTGTCCCTAGGTATGCAAAGTTCTTGAAAGAACTTTGTACACCTAAGAGAAATCCTAAGAAAGGAACCCATAGGGTTACGGTGAGTGAGCATGTTTCGGCAATTTTCAAACAAAAATTACCAAAGAAATGTGGAGACCCGGGCATGTTCACCATCCCTTGCACCATTGGAGGGCAAAGTTTTAAACGTGCCATGTTAGACCTTGGAGCCTCTATTAACGTCATGCCCCTATCCATCTATGAGACTCTAGGCTTAGGACCTTTGTCTAAGACCGGGGTGGTTATTCAATTAGCCGATAGGTCTAGTGTCTATCCCAAAGGCTTGATAGAGGATGTGCTAGTAGAGGTAGATAACCTTGTCTTCCCGGCAGATTTCTATGTTTTAGATATGGAGTCTAGTTCTAGCGCCACTCCCCTTCTCCTCGGTAGGTCATTCATGAAAACCTCTAAGACCAAGATTGATGTTTCAAATGGATGTTTGACAATGGAGTTTGAGGGAAAGAGATTGACCCATAATATCTATGACTCTATGAGACACCCTAGTGATGTTCAATCTTGTTTCTTCTTAGATATTTTTGAGCCTTTGGTGCATCAAATGTACAAATTATGTGATAGGGACCCACTTGAGGGGGCCCTAACTAACAATGTGGAAGAAGAGGGTTTACGTTTGTTGTTGTCGGTTGATGTGCAGGAATATCTCAAGGACTTGGAAAGAGAAGAGCCACTAGACACATATGAAGAACTCAACATCATCGATATGCTGAAAACAGGGCAAGGCAGTGGAAAACGCTGGCAGCGCCCCACGACGCTGCTAGCGTCCACCAGCGCCGGCAGCGTCCTGCTCTGGAAAACTTGTCCGAGCTTTTTGCTTTGAGCATACCCCTCCACAAGCCCCTTCCCTCAATTGTGAAGCCCCCAAAGGTCGAATTGAAGACCTTTCCAAGTCATTTAAAGTATATCTTCTTAGGAGACAACCACACCCTACCTCTTATCATCTCAAGCACACTCAACGAGGACCAAGAGGGCAAATTGGTAGCATTGCTTCAAAAGCATAGAGATACATTTGGGTGGAGCATAGCGGACCTCAAGGGAATAAGCCCGGTGACTTGCATGCACAAGATAAGACTTGAAGTGGATGCCAAACCGGTCCGATAACCCCAAAGGAGGCTCAATCCACCAATGGCGGAGGTAGTGCAGGAGGAGGTAATTAAACTTTTGCAAATGGGCATCATCTTCCCTATTTCCGACTCCCGTTGGGTTAGCCCAACTCAAGTCGTGCCCAAAAAGGGAGGAGTGACGGTAGTCAAGAACGCACAAGGAGACTTGGTCTCCACCTGACCACAAACCGGTTGGAGGGTGTGTATTGACTACCGCCGCTTGAATGCGGTTACTTTGAAAGATCATTTCCTGCTACCATTTAATGATCAAATGTTGGAAAGACTAGCGGAAAAAGCTTTCTATTGTTTCCTTGACGGGTACTCAGGATATTTTCAAATCCCAATCGCACCCGAGGACCAAGTCAAGACCACATTCACATGTCCATTCGGTACATTTGCTTATCGCCGAATGCCATTTGGTCTATGTAATGCACCGGGAACTTTTCAACGGTGCATGTTGAGTATATTCTCTGACTATGTAGAAAAGATCATAGAAGTATTCATGGACGATTTCACCGTCCATGGGGACTCCTATGATGCATGTCTAAAACACCTTGCTCTTGTCTTAGAGCGATGCCAAGAGTCCCATCTCATCTTAAACTCCGAAAAATGTCATTTCATGGTGACTAGTGGCATCGTTCTAGGACATGTAGTGTCGGAAAAGGGGGTTGAGGTGGATAAGGCTAAGGTTGACATTATCAAAACCTTACCTTATCCATCTAACACCCGAGACATTAGGTCTTTTCTCGGACATGCCGGTTTCTACCGGAGATTTATTAAAGACTTTTCAAAAATTGCTAACCCCCTATGTAAGCTTTTGCACAAGGAAGCGGAGTTTGTCTTTGATGCCTCTTGTAGGAAAGCTTTTGATGATTTGAAGGAGAGATTGGTCACCGCACCAATTATTCAAGCACCGCAATGGGACCTTCCATTTGAAATCATGACCGATGCAAGTGACTATGTATTGGGAGTGGTATTGGGTCAAAAGAGTGACAAGGGACCCCATGTGATTCAATATGCATCTACACTCTTGAATGACGCTCAAAAGAACTACTCTACAACGGAGAAGGAGTTCCTTGGTGTGATATATGCCCTAGAGAAATTTCGATCTTATCTCTTGGGCACAAAGGTGATCATCTACACTGATCATGACGCCATTAGATATCTTGTGGCAAAGAAGGATGCAAAACCGAGGTTGTTGAGGTGGATCCTTCTCCTAAGTGAATTCGATGTAGAGATAAAGGATAAGAAAGGGGTGAAGAATGTGGTGGCGGATCATCTAAGCCGGCTAAACCTTGAAGGAAGACCATCATGCCCTCTTGATGAGGTTGAAGGAGGTCTCCCTCATGAGTCCCTATATGCTATCCAAGTGGAGGAACCATGGTATGCTACCATGGTCAACTACTTGGTGACAAAGCGATTTCCAAACCATTTCTCTTCCCATCAAAGAAGCAAAGTAAAGTCCGATGCAAAGTACTATATATGGGATGACCCATACTTGTGGAAATTTTGCCAAGATCAACTTATAAGAAGATGCGTGCCCGAAAGTGAGATTCCATCCATCATACATCATTGTCATGACTATGCATGTGGAGGACACTTTAGGCCTCAAAGAACCGCAAGGAAAGTGCTTGAATGCGGTTTCTTTTGGCCAAGCCTTTTCAAAGATGCTCATAAATTTGTGAAGACTTGTGACCGATGCCAAAGAGTAGGGAACTTGACAAGGAAGAACGAGATGCCACAACAACCCCTCCTCTATTGTGAAGTCTTTGATGTATGGAGAATTGACTTTATGGGCCCCTTTCCTAACTCCGGTGGTTACTTATACATCCTTTTGGCGGTAGATTATGTGTCAAAATGGGTTGAAGCAATTCCTGAAAGTCCTAAACCTTTAATTAGACTCCTCTAATTAGTTCATTAAATTACATTAACTTAATGATTTAGGATCTAGTTATCATGCATGCAAATGTAAAAGCATAAAAGAAAAGATAAGACGAAAACATCCTTACATGGGGTATTTTCGGTTCAATATGGGCACAATAAGAACTCCTTCTTATTGTTCTTGAGCATGAAATTAAGTGGATGATCCTCCATAAAATAACCTCCAAAGTAGAAGGTCTCCTTCTTGTTGCACCCAAGACTAAACCCAAACTATCACTATAAATTTAGACTAGAAAAAATATAGAGATAAGAAGAAACTAATATAACCTTTTATTACTACTCTAGTAATAGGAATATTAGTTTTAGAGAGTTTAGTGAGAGGTTGTGTAGAGAGAAGATATGAAAGCAAGTGAATGAATTGGTGAAGAAAAATGAGCAACCAAAATGCTCTTTAAAGAGCATTTGGCCGGCACATCTCAAGCCCCAAAAGGGTGATTTTTCTTCTTATTTAATTCACATCCAAATAGCTTGAGTGTGGGTTAGAAATTGATAATGATCATGTGTCATAACATATCATTATTAAATGGTGGAGTGTGGAATTGGTAGAGTAAAATCACTAATGATTTTCTCTACTCAAAACCGCTCCACTTGAGTCCATAATGGACCATTTTGATTTTTGATATTTGTCTCACAAATACTTATTAATCATATGCTTAATTATCTTGTATAATTAAGTGTTAATTTGATCATGTAACAATTATATGAATCAAATTATATACTTAAATTTTAAGTGATATTTTACCATTATATCAATATATAATGGGTCCCACAATGACTGGTTAATTTATTTTACAACTCCTTGTAAATGTAATTAAGTAATTACCTCTACCTCAAAATATATGCACAACTTCAACTAATTTAATGATTAACGAATAATCACTATAATAAAACTTATTTAATCGTATTAAAATAAGACGTAAAATTTATTCAGTCAGTTATCGTATAATTGACTAATAAACTTAAGTGAAATGAGTTCCTAACTCAATTCCCAATAAATAACTCTCGTAACTAAACATATATCAAATATATATGTAAAGGACTAATCAAACTGTATCGTATACATATAATTAGTTTTCTGTTTGGGTTTCATCCTATAGGTGTGACCTAAAGGGATCAGTTGATCACCGCCGTCAAACGACAATAACGTCATACTCTAGTCAGCCGAGCGTTACCGATTTACGTTAATCAACTGACGTGGAGTATCAAAATATACTAATCATGCCACGTATATTCCAAATGAGATTTATTATATAAATGCACTATTGTGGAGGACACTTACTCTAACAATCTCCCACTTGTCCGATACAAGTTGTGCATGTAGCAACACTATTGCGGAGGACTCCTCCTCCTACAATTTCTCCCACTTGTCTCGACAAGTTGTGTGCTACCGATTTTCTTGTCTCTTTTGCGTCACATCCTCCCACTCATTGCAAGGTGTCTTACAGGTCGCACTTGCAATTTAAAATTATAAGTAGAGTGGTTTTCTCGATCTGGGAGAGTAACTGTCTGACCGGAAAATCTACCAGAGATCTCTTCCGAGCGTGGCCACGCATTTCCAGTTACTACTCCTCGAGTGTCCCGAAGATGTATACCCAAAAAAAAAAAAAAACCGTTTGTTGGGGGTTGGACAATTCTGTTGCCCCCATCTAACTGTATGATTGACAAGATCCCCATGAACCAGAAAGACAGAAGAAGCTGTCCATCGGCCTCCTTTCACGGCACGACCTAGGGTAGGACAAAAACCAAAGTCAATCGGAAACTACACCGACTCAGGTAAATGGTCGCCAGTATAAAGAATCGACTCATAGGAATAAAATAGAAATCCCCGCCACGACCAGGCTTCAACAATTTTGATAAGGGACTCTATTATGGTCACTGCCCGACAGAGTGTCTCCACAGTCTGTCTATGTAAACGACCAGTCATCTCCATGACCCTATGGTGCTGAACCAACCACCGATCAACTTACAATCTAGTCACTTCGAGACGTCACCTCAAATGAGTGACTAGGGACAAAACACTAAGTTCATCATGTGCACTTGAATTAGGTTCAACCTTTCTTTCAACCAATTCGGATAAACAAAGTATTAAAATTTAGTCACACTAAATAAAGGAGTTTTTAATGAAACTCTAACAATGAATGCGATTATCTAATATTTTGAAAAATTGATACGCTATCAATAATTTCATATCTCATAATCTCTAGCAATTCAGGTACAAATTTCAATCCCCATTGAAATGACATGACTATCATGTTCAGCCTGCAAAAGGCATGGCTAATGGATTAGCAATACTTGCATCTTTCTCATCTCTCTGATTGTTATTTCTCTTTGTCTACGTAATCTCACATTACATAAAACGTTCTGATTACTTGTCTAGGTTTGAATCTAGACTTAGGACTCTTGGCCTAAAGGTAGCTCCTACTGTTTTACCAGTATCATGGGATAGGATATACAACTATAGGAACTACTTCTAGTCACTCCAATATTGTCGAATCCAAGCTACTTTCATATGCATCATCATATGATGCAATGTACTCTATTTTCATTGTGAAATCCGCAATGATAAACTACCTGGAACAATTCCAGCGGATACATGACATTTATATTTGAAAATGTCACTCCTACTTGGAACCTTTCCAATAATGTTTTCTGCTTGGAACTCTTCCAACAGACAAATCTTCTATAAAACACAGCCAGCTCGTGATTTCAAATCACTTTGATCAGTATGGAAACTGAAGTCTGTGTAACCCTTACACGCAACTCATTTTAAACTCCAAACACATGGAACATATCTTTTAGTCCTTCGCAAGTACTAATGATGTTCATTATGGCTATCAAGTGACTTTCACTTGGATTTGATTGCAAACGACTTGTCATGCTCAAAGCATGCGAAATGTCGGATTGAGTATACATCACAGTGTATATAATTGATCCCGCAGCGGAAGCAAAAGGAATCAATTATCATGTGTTCAACTTTCTTGAACTAGTCAAAGATCTTATCAATATAAGAATTTTGACTCAATGCTAATATCCTTTTAGATTTATCTCCACAAATCCGGATATCTAAAAGACGTATTCTACTTCTCCAAAATCTTACATCATTTAAAATGATCAATATGTCTCCACATATAAGACTGATGCACACCACATTACTCCCACTTAACTTCATGTATAAACATAATTCCTCGAAATATCGAGAAATATTTTACAACATGATTGACACACTAATTCCAACTCTTTAGTGCTTACTTATGACATCCTCTTAAGATTGCAAATTACTTAGGATAGTTAGGATCTACGAACCCACAGGTGAATATAAAATATACTACCTCTTCTAGAATCGTATTCAAGAAGGTGGTTCTTGAGGTCCAATTGATATCATACTATTATGATATGCTGTAATCGCTAAGTATATTTGAATGGATCAAAGAATTAAGGTTGGTGCAAATCTCTTTGCCTACCAATTTATCTTTGAAAACATTTTAATGTTCATCCATGCAAATTTCGATCTTAAAAATCAATTTACATTGAAGATGTCGTACTTCTTCAAATAAAATTTACCAGGTCATATACCTGACCATCACGCATGGAGTCCATTACGAATCGCATGACTCTAAGCCATAGCAAGAAATTTGGACTAGAAACAGTCTATTATAAGTCATAGATTAGAATTCATCACTATTAAGGAGTGCTAAAATTCCACCTGACCTCCTAGGTTCCGAAGAAACAACTACTGAACAAGCAATGAGGAAACTTTTTCCGGACCATATGCTCAGTTTGTGGCTCTTAAAACATTTTCTCCCACTCTGTCTTTTCAAGAAATAATCGTATTTTTTTTTATTGAAAGACAGCATCACGAGTCACAAACGCTTTGTTCTCGTGGTCAATGTAGGATTATAGAGCACTTGTTTTATTCGGATAACTTATAAATTAGGTACGCTACCTATCCATATCGTATATGAAACAAAATCCGACTGTTTTAATTGTGCTTAGATATGTTGGGAAAAGAAATAGCAGACAAAATAATAAAATCCCAAATTTAGTCAAGTGGCTCAGATTAACTTGACAAAGACAAAACCATATCGTATAAGGTTTTGTATCTCTATTCAACAATACTTTATCTCATAATGTATGTTAGAGAAGTTAACTCGTGAAACTATTTCACAATACTTTTGGTGAAAATCAAAGTCAATACTTAGATATTTACAGTTACGATTTACTCGTAAGTCCTTGTCTAATACTCTTGGTGATTAACTACTTCATATTGAAGCTCTTTGAACTTTTCAAAGATTTCTCATAGCACCTCATTAAGTAGAATCAATTGTAATATCTACTTAAATCGTTGGTAAATAAAGTGAAATAGTCATAACCATCTCTGGTTGTGTTTGTTATTGGACCACGCATATTCAAATGTAATAGGGCCAATAACTCACTAGTTCGATTTCCTTTTAAATAAAAAGGGGACAAATCATTTTGCCTTGAATACAAGATTCGCACGCACCATAAGATTCAAAATCAGATGGTTTAGGGATAGTTATCAATACTAGCCTCTTAATGTGCTACACAATCCAGAATTAAGATTAGATTAGGGTCACCAATTTTGAGCCTTTACAATCTCTATGACAAGTAATTACTAGTTTAGGTCAAGAATATAATTACCTTTGATTGGTATGGGATAACCATTGACCAAGTATAGGCATAAAAAGATACAATGCTTGTTCTATTCACAAAAGTGAAACACTTGTGTCGTACACTAAAGTGGATACTATATTCTTTATTTAGAGGTCATGAATATAATAACGTTTATTAAAGTATACCTCTAATCAAAACTATATTGATCACATATAACTTTTATATGTCTCTATAGAAATAAAACTACAATAGTTAATATTTCCTTGTATGTCGACATTTAAAACAATTTTATGGTTAACTCTTCGCACCGAATCATTATTATATGCTTGAATACATTGATGAAACCTAAGGGTATCTAATCCCAAAATTGCCATTATGCAAATAAAATGTCGAGCATATAGATATTATGGGTGAAAATAGTACACCCAATTTCTAACTCTTTAGAAAACTTGGGGCAGATTCTTTTCTTGTGTCCTACACTGTAAAATTGAATCGTCAAAAGTTGGGTTCGACACCTTGCTTGGGTTTTGACTTTACTATTCAAAATAGTCTTGCCTTTTCCCCTTGCCTTGTGCCAAACTCGTGCCAACCTACTCTTGAACCTCGTCTTAACAATTAAGAATATAAACATCATTCATAGTGCTCCCACTCACTTTCATGAATATCTACTTAGATAAGTATATTAGAATTATTGTGAAGACTATTCTTCATTTCATTCATGGTTTTACCTTCAAAAGGATAAACCTTTCATGAAGTGACTACAGTATTTGGTTATTCACGATTTTAAATAAATCGATTAACCTAGTCGTCCCAACTGATTTGGCCTCTTTTGAGGTAAGCCTCGATAAGGAGCATTATGACGACATACCAAAAAATTAAAATATTTTCGTTGGAGCGAAAAGATTGATGTACCATTGTTATGAGAAGACGTCACTAAAAATCAAAACGTTTTTGACTAAGTGTGACTTATTCATTTACTCTTCATAAGAGACATTTGCAATGGTGAATATGAGGATCAAAAGATACAATTCATTTTGTCTTTAGCTACGGTGGTATAAACGGAGATTGCAATCAAAATGCTACCGTATAAAATAATGGAAACTCCTTTCCATGATTGAACGGATTTACAAGTTCATGGAAGGATAAAATATATGTCATTTGCGCGTATAAAATAAATCTCAACGGAAAATAAACATTCATTGCTTATATATAATTTACTTGTAAAAACAATTTTAAACAAGTCACTCATATAATGACCCCTCACGAAATTACATAAGTGATTCCAAGGCCCATCTTTAGACAAAAATAGTCATCGTGTGCTACCTTTATCTAAAATTGTAAGTCAATACTTGACTAATTCTACACTTAGAACTCTTGGTTGACGGATTTCAACTAAATCCATCTCCTAGTCCCAAGATAACGCTTATCTCGTTGAGTCCAATCCAATTTTGGCTTGTGATCGCATCACCCTACTTACCCGAGGTAAAAAGGGACCCACGAGCGTGGTAGCCCTAATGAACACGGGGTTCATAGGTGTTACTAATTGGTAAGGCTAAATCTCAATTTTTTTTTTTTTAAGTTATGTGAGAGGTCTTGTCAATTTTGTTATTAATTCCCTATAAGCGAACTAAGTTGGTGAATTTTGAATAACTTTGAATTGACAATCGAGAAATAAAGATGCATGTTGGCGATTTTTACATGAGCGTAAAAATAAAGCAAGCAAATAATAAATCCTAGTATGGCCACCTAGCTAATCTAATTAACTAGTAGATTACAAAATCGGAAACCAACTCCTTGGCCCCTTGCCTCTTCATGGCACCATCTTTTGGAACACCGACTTCGGGAATCTCCGTCTTTATAATAATTAATTACAAAAAGATACAAATAAAATTCCTATTATACATTTGATCTAAAAAATGAAATTAAATTATTACAAACGGCGATTCGAGATCGCAAATAAAATTACAACCGAATCGGTATTCCCTTACATTACGGGTAATACCGATTAAAATAATCTAGGCCATACTAGGTACAATTTGCATAAAAAATTAAATAAATGACATTCATTCATTCAACAATAACAACATAAATAAAATGCTGTAAAAATCATACCAAAATCGCCCTTAATTCTTATTATGCTCATTCTAGCTCGGTTTTATGGATTTTATCGATTTTTAACCATTAAAAATCACTAATCAACACTTAAATCGTATTTAAGCTCAAACTAATTATATAAACTGATTTAGAACTCAAAATTAGTCTCCAATAACTTTGTTTGTATTTAATTAGTTTGAATTGATCGTATTTGCTAAATATAGAGGTTTAATCATAACATTTATGAAATAAACCCAAAATAAAATATAAAACTCATAAAAATTTGAAACCAAAAATTTTTTACATTCTGGAACATTTCCAGAAACTATAAAAACCAGAAAAATTTGCCCAAAAAATATGAATAAATTTTATGAACAAATAACTTGATATTCAATGGTTTTATCAAATAAAAACCATTAAATATAGTAAAATAGTGAAAAAAATTATAAAATTTCACGAAGATGATATAAATCAGATTATAAAAAGTACCAAAAAATTTCAAGTCCAGAAAATAACGTTTCAATTTTATGATCGTAATCATCTCACTTTATTGACCTTTATCTTATAAAAATCAATCATCATGCAAAACTTAATTAAAAATCACGAAATTTTACATACAGTATTTACAACATGCATGTGAGATCATATAAAAATTTCATGGCCAGAATCAACATGAAACTATTTTTAGTTAACTTTTAACATAAAATATGCATATTAACATGATTTAAAGACCATAAATCAAAATAAATAGCAAATTAATCCATAAAATCACCAAATTTGACCACAACCATTTTGAGGACAGTAGGTATGCATGCAAATCAAAAATTTTGTGCAAACCAACTTTGAACACAAATTTTCAATTTTACCCAAGTTATCGTATAACTCGATTTTAATGCCTAAAATCGACATGCATGTAACAATTGAGCTCTGATACCACATGAAAGTCCTAGACCTTTAATTAGAACTCCTCTAATTAGTTCATTAAATTACATTAACTTAATGATTTAGGATCTAGTTATCATGCATGCAAATGTAAAAGCATAAAAGAAAAGATAAGACGAAAACATCCTTACATGGGGTATTTTCGGTTCAATATGGGCACAATAAGAACTCCTTCTTATTGTTCTTGAGCATGAAATTAAGTGGATGATCCTCCATAAAATAACCTCCAAAGTAGAAGGTCTCCTTCTTGTTGCACCCAAGACTAAACCCAAACTATCACTATAAATTTAGACTAGAAAAAATATAGAGATAAGAAGAAACTAATATAACCTTTTATTACTACTCTAGTAATAGGAATATTAGTTTTAGAGAGTTTAGTGAGAGGTTGTGTAGAGAGAAGATATGAAAGCAAGTGAATGAATTGGTGAAGAAAAATGAGCAACCAAAATGCTCTTTAAAGAGCATTTGGCCGGCACATCTCAAGCCCCAAAAGGGTGATTTTTCTTCTTATTTAATTCACATGCAAATAGCTTGAGTGTGGGTTAGAAATTGATAATGATCATGTGTCATAACATATCATTATTAAATGGTGGAGTGTGGAATTGGTAGAGTAAAATCACTAATGATTTTCTCTACTCAAAACCGGTCCACTTGAGTCCATAATGGACCATTTTGATTTTTGATATTTGTCTCACAAATACTTATTAATCATATGCTTAATTATCTTGTATAATTAAGTGTTAATTTGATCATGTAACAATTATATGAATCAAATTATATACTTAACTTTTAAGTGATATTTTACCATTATATCAATATATAATGGGTCCCACAATGACTGGTTAATTTATTTTACAACTCCTTGTAAATGTAATTAACTAATTACCTCTACCTCAAAATATATGCACAACCTCAACTAATTTAATGATTAACGAATAATCACTAAATTAAAACTTATTTAATCGTATTAAAATAAGACGTAAAATTTATTCAGTCAGTTATCGTATAATTGACTAATAAACTTAAGTGAAATGAGTTCCTAACTCAATTCCCAATAAATAACTCTCGTAACCAAACATATATCAAATATATATGTAAAGGACTAATCAAACTGTATCGTATACATATAATTAGTTTTCTGTTTGGGTTTCATCCTATAGGTGTGACCTAAAGGGATCAGTTGATCACCGCCGTCAAACGACAATAACGTCATACTCTAGTCAGCCGAGCGTTACCGATTTACGTTAATCAACTGACGTGGAGTATCAAAATATACTAATCATGCCACGTATATTCCAAATGAGATTTATTATATAAATGCACTATTGTGGAGGACACTTACTCCAACAATTCCTACCCGCACCGATGATGCAAAGGTGGTAGCAACCTTCATCCAAGAGAACATATTCTCCCGGTTTGGTTTTCCAAGGGCTATAATTAGTGATAGAGGTACCCACTTCTGCAATAAGGTGATTGGAAGCCTTCTCAAAAGGTATGGGGTGAACCATAAGATTTCAACGGCCTATCACCCACAAAAAAACGGCCAAGCCGAGCTCTCCAACCGTGAGATTAAAGGGATCCTTGAGAAGACGATGAATCCGGATGGGAAGGATTGGAGCAAAAGGCTAGTTGATGCTTTGTGGGCATATAGAACCGCTTTTAAGACCCCCATCGGCATGTCCCCATTCCGTCTCATCTATGGCAAGGCTTGCCACCTCCCCGTGGAGGTTGAGCACAAAGCCTATTGGGCTATCAAATCATTCAACCAAAACCATGATGAGAACGGTATGCACCGGAGGCTACAATTGCAAGAACTTGAGGAAATTCGCCATGATGCGTATGAGAACTCCTCAATCTACAAGGAGAAAACAAGGAAATGGCACGACGGGATGATAAACCGTCGGGTTTTCAAAGAAGGCGATCAAGTTCTTGTGTTCCAAAATCGGTTTAAACTCTTCCCGGGTAAGTTGAGGTCAAGATGGTTTGGGCCTTACACCGTCAAGAAGGTGTTTACTCATGGAGCAATTGAGGTGGAAAGGCCCGGGGACGGAAAGCTACTCAAGGTGAATGGCCACCGCCTCAAGCATTACTTCAAAGGATGTGCCCGGGAGGGGGAAGAAGAGGTCTTACTTGAAGACCCCGTGTATGAAGGTTGAAAAGCTTGGAGCCACTAAGTCGAGCCATCGACTCTAAATAAACGGCAAACAGTGTAAATATTCAATTCTTGTGAATATGTCATTTAAGTTTCGTTGTTACTTTTAATATTTAAGTTGTTTTTAAGTAGTTAGACCTTGCATCAATCAAATTTTTTTTTTTTTGAAGTTACTAACGTTTTTGTGAAGATTTTGCAAGTTTTCGGCCGCCTCAGGATGCGTGCCACGGGTAAAAAGTGCGGGACTCGGTGAAATTTTGATATTGAAGGTTATTATGAGCCATTGAAGTGAAAATCTAAGTGTAGTGGTGTTTGTAACACTTAGCCAAATTTTGGCTAAGTGCAAAGTGAAGGAAATCCGGCAGTGAAGGACGTTGCCAGCGTCACTGGGCGCTGCCAGCGTCACTAGGCGCTGCCAGCGTTGAAAGCATATTTCAGGTCTTCTTAGCACAATTTCCTCACAATCAATCCAAACATTCATATCTTATTTTTCACGAAAAAAACCCCAAAAACAACCCCCAATCCTTCAAAACTTCACCTTTCTCCCCCAAATCTTCACAAACCTTCATCAAAATCAATCCAATTCTTCATTCTACTTTCAAACACCTCAAAATCAACCTAAATCACTCAAAATCTCAGAAAAATTCCTCTTTGAAAACCTAGAAAACTCTTCCTCAAATTCGAATTTAAGGAACTTTAGTGGGTTTTTAAAGGGTTTTGACGGATTCCTTGCTTATTCTAGTCATCAAGAAGCTAAAGTTTTGTGGAATCGGGAAGGTATAACATCATACTTAACTTTTTCCATTATTCTTTGATTTTTGCTCGAAAATTTAGGCTTGAATTAGTCTTATTTTGAGTTTTTTCCCTAAAATCTCCAAGTTGTTTGGGAAGGGAAAGAGTAAGAGGGCCGGTGAGTGAGCCCGACACCGATGTTGAAGCGGTGTTCATGGGTTATGAAAGGTTGAGTGCTCAACATAAAAAAATATGGGACAAACTTACCGTACCCCGACAACAACCCATCATAACCATAAAATTCTTTTCCCCAAGCACCCTCCATGCCTTGGGCATGTTCGACTTAACAAGGGATATGCTAGCTAAAGTAGGGCTAGAAGCTTATCTCGAACCGGACTCTTAGGATCACACCTATAAGAGTTTCGCGTACGAGTTTCTAGCTACCTTACCTGAGTTAGACGTTCCCGAGGGTAATGAAAGAGCCTACCGCTTCCGTCTCAACAAAACTTGGCACAACGCCCCAATCTCCGAAATTCGCCAAATCCTAAAAATCACAAAACCCCCCGAAGAAATTAAATGCCCCAAAGGGAAAATGCACATCATGTGGAGCAATATTACGGGTTGTAACACCGCATCTAAGGATGCCAAACTCTCCACAATCACCCACCCCGTACTTCGACTCATCACCCGGTTCCTTACCACTATTTTTAACTCCGTGGGAGAGCCCGCTAAAGTACCGGAGACCATCTGGTTGTGTTTATGGACTATGCTCCCGGAAGGAGTGGGGGTACCGGATTGGGCGGACTTGTTTATGAGAGCTTGTATCAAACACCGCCAAAAATCTACTAAAGCAAGTATCCACCTTGGGGGGGTGATTACCTTTTTGGTGCAACACTATGAGGGGGGAATTGATGAGGAGCACGAGGTCAACTCTTGTAAGGGTTTGACAAGGTACAACCACTTTGGGCTAGAGGAGGTACACATGTTCAAAATTAGCAAAGTGGAACCTTTGAGAGGATTTTGGTTGGGGAGTGATGGCCTTAGCTATATGAAGATGCCTCGACCTTCAAACAACCCTTTATCTAGGGGGCCAAACTCGGAGGATTTCTTTATATTTTTCTTTGAGTCACAAATTTGGTTCCAAATCGGTGGATTTCTCTTGTGGGTTGCTTGGTTGTGCGAATTGTGTAGTTTGGGGCCAACCAAGTAACCATGCTATACACTAGTGGAGTAATAAGGGGGTGATATAAGAAGTGGAGATGCATAGAGTTTGGTGATAAGGATCATCTCGCTATGCCTTGGGATAAGGCAAAGATGGTCATACTACATTCTTGGGAGCTATAAGAAGGGACGAGTTGAGTTGAGATGAGTCGGAGTTGGTGGTGTGTCGAGTCTTGTATAGAGGGAGTTATAAGTAGGAACTGGTAAGGGAAGAGTGTGTTAAAACAACTTTGAGTCATTTTCTTTTAATAGGTGGTTGTGTTTTGAGGGAGTTATAAGAAGGTAGTGGTGAGGGAAGAGAGGTCATTACCTTCACATGCTATGTTTGGACTCGTGTTTGTCTTGCCAATCTCGAGTTTTTACTCGGGACGAGTAAAATTCCAAGTGTGGGGGTATTTGACAACACCAAAATGTGTTGTGTCTAGTAGTATTTATTAGGTTCGTTTATTATACTTTTTACGGGTCGTTAGCATCGTTTTATGCTAACCTTAGTGCTTGTAATTATGTTGTTATTTAGTATTTTTAGTCAACTTTTATAGTCAAACCCGGAAGTCAACAAAAGTCAAAGTCAAACCCGAGACCCGAGACCCAAACCCGACAATTGGAATGGGCTACAAGCAAATCATCAATGCAAGAAGAGCAAGTCCAAAGGGTCAATGGAAGTCAAGGCGGGACTAAAGTCCAAAGGGTCAACGAAAGTCAAGGCGCTCAACCAAGGGAAAAATTGGCAGCATGAAACGCTGCCAGCGCCAGGGAACGCTGCCAGCGTTCTAGTCTCAGGCACACGTTCCTTCATTCTCCGTCTTGTCATTTTGAGGCCCATTTCTCAAGGCCCTAGGTTTCCGGAGCCAAGGGTATAAAAGAGCCAAATTGTAGAGAGAGAAGCACACAACATTGAATACAACATTTCACAACACAACACATTAGAATTCTCTCAAGTTTTGTTCTTCATTTTGGTTTTGTAATTTGGTTGAAATTCATAATGGGTTGTAATATTTGGATTATGGGTAGCTAATTTTCCATTGCTTAGTGTAATTGGAACAAGTTCTCTCCTTTTAGCATTGTAAGACCTTTTGAACCTCTTCTTCTCTATTTAATTCCATTTTCTCATGTTTAAATTCCATTGTTGAATGAATTGTTGTTGAGACTAACCATCTTAGCAAGTGTTTGTTTAATTAGTGCTTTGTCTAGATAAATTTGGTTAATTTGTCTTGATATTGTTGAAGCAACCTTGAAAGATTGTAACTTTGGTTTAAAGTTGGAATCTTTTGAGTGGAATTTGGTTTATTGTGTAATTAGAACATGGTTTAGTGTTTTGTTACATGGTTCTAACTTGTTTCTTTGGTTTTGTTCATAAAGCTTGCATCTTTGATTTGGGCTCATGTTTTAATGGGTGTAAATTTAGTTGTAAAGGGTCATCCTTGGTTGGTTTAATCCATGTTGGCTAATTTCTTAGAAACTTGTATTAGATAATTAGAGAAGAGAGGAAAAGAAGAGTCTTTACTTTGTTAATTGTGGGGAACTTGGGAAAATTACACTAAGTTGTTTCTCCATATTTGAATTTTTGAACCTTTAGTTTTTGTTGGTAATTTTAGACTTGCTAATCAATTCTCATGTCAAACTTTCTCCCTATATGTTATCCTACATGTTTTGTCATTGTGAATATCATAGTTTGTAATTAATTTAAGCTTTTGTCTTAATTAGTGTCTTAATTTGTGATTAGAGTAATTAGTTAGTAATTAGTTTGTTAATTGGTTTTTAGCAAGAGTCTAGATTAGATTAATTTAGTTAATACCGCCTTCTCTTGGGTTCGAACCTATTCTTACCACTTACTACCTTTGTTTAAGATAGTTTGTGTTTGTTTAGGACTTATAAATTGTTATTTGATCGTAGCTAATTAGCGGAATTAACGACACCGTTAAATAGCTCGTCAGTACCCCGACCTCAAATCTATCTTCGAGAACACTCCTTCCCCACTTAACTAATCTAACAGGTCATCTATCCTAGGTAATGGATACCTATTATTCACTGTCACATGGTTCAACTCACGGTAGTCAATGCACAACCGTAAGCTACCATCCTTCTTCTTCACGAACAAAATTGGTGCACCGCACGGAGATACACTAGGTCTAATGTATCCCTTATCAAGTAACTCATTCAGCTGCTTCTTCAACTCCTCGAGCTCTTTCAGTCCCATGCGATACAGGGCCTTAGAGATTGGTCCCGTCCCCGCCTTCAATTCCAAGCTGAAATCAAAATCCCTCCTTGGAGGTAACCCCGGTATCTCGTCAGGAAAAACATCACCAAACTCTCTCACCACTTCAATCTGATCTGTTGTCGGCACCTCAACTTGGGTATCCCTTACATGACATAATATCATAGAGTAACCCTTCCTTAGGTAGGTCTTCAATGTAATCGCTGCAATCAACTTCACCTTGAGCTTCACGATGAACCCTTGGTAAGACACTCTAACTCCTTTCGGACCTTTCAACGACACCTTCTTTTGATGACAATCTATATTAGCCTTATACTTACCCAACCAATCCATCCCGACTATGACCTCAAACCCATCCAATGGAAACTCAAACAAGTCAACTGCAAAATCTACCTCCCCTACAATCATAAATACACCCCTATACAAAATATTACAAGATACAGACTCTCCTGAAGGTATAAACACTTCATCATTTACAGACTCACTAGCCCCCAATCCCAACAGCATAGCATGACTCCTCGAAATAAAAGAATGTGTTGCCCCTGAATCGAACAACACAAAGGAAGGAACATTATGAACAAAGAAAGTACCAGTAACCACCTGAGCATCCGCCTCCGATGCCTGCTTACCCATCATAAACAGTTTACCACTGTTTTTCTGCCCACTTCCCTGCATCGTGCTCGGCGATGCAACCGTCTTCGAAGCTACACTCTGTTCATCTCCTTGATTGTTGTTGTTGTTATTGTTCTGCCTCTGATAACCACCGTAGCAGTTATAGCCACCGCCGATCCCGCTCTGACTACCCTGCCGATTATATGAACCTGCAGGTCGATTGCTGGCCATACTCTGCGAATAGCTCCTCTGATTGTGAAGGTTGGTAACCCCCACTACCTCCTCCGGATGGACACTCAAACCTCTTGTGGCCCGAACCGCCACAACCAAAGCACTTCAATGCCGAAGTTGTTGGAGCCAGTGTCCTCCACATTTAGTGCAATAACATAAATAAATCTCGGTAGGTTCACATGGTATACTTTGTATAATAATCAGTTGATTAACGTTTATCAATAACGGTTGGCTTGCTAGATAAGTTTGATGTTATTGTCATACAGATGGCGGTGATCAACTGGTCCCTAAAAGTCACACCTAAAGGATGTGTTTGAGAGATGTGATTATTTGAGAAAATAATCATATTGATGCCCTATTATATGACTAAAAGGTTAGTCAGTGTATTTGACTAAAAGGTTAGTCAATGTGATGATGAGACGATTATTTAATAACGATTAAATAATATAAGCTGAGACGAATTAAAAGTAATTCGTAATTAAATATAAACTGTTGTATTTAATTAGCATATATATAATGTAAGCTTATGCGAATTAAAATGTTAATTCGTAATTGAATATAAAATGTTATATTGAATTAGCAAATTATAATTATACGGATAATTATAATTAACGTATATATTATACGATTGTCATATTAGATGTTGTCAGACCGGTATTAATGTATCGACTACAAAATGTTGTATGGACATATTAATACATGACAACACAAATGACATTTATAATAATAATACACATTATATATTAAAGCGAATTTAACCGAAATAAAGTCCAGATTCACTCTGAAATTTTCGGTCCATTAGTGGTTAATTAGAGGAGAAAATATCTCCCCTAATAACTACAATTGTGCCGTGAGAAAGAATATAGAAGGGAGAAAATTCGGATTTTTCTGCTAACCCTAATTCATTCTCACTTGTGCCTCCATCTCTACACATCACAAAATTAAAAAGTTAACGGTAACTTTTCACAAAACGATTCTAGCAAATTCAAGGGCATTTCTCATTCTATCTTGGGTGCTACGATTAGGAGAAATCATCATTTTGATATTGTTCTTAGGCCATTAAAGCAAGGACTAAAGGTTATTTCTAATCTCTCGCTTATTATGCAATTTCGTTTATGACTATTAATCATATAATCATAATTTCATTATAATCCTGAATGATTTAAAGGGAAGTATACGGATATTTTCCCACAAGTGGTATCAGAGCCATAGGGCTATGAAATTGTTTATATGATTTTCGTAAATATTGAATTTGTATAATTTTAAATAAAAAAAAATTCCATTCGGCAAAATTTTTTTTTATGCCGTGTGTTTTTATTTTTTTTGGGTGTTCCATTTTGATTCAAATATTGTTATTTTAACAGGTTGAGATAATAATATATGAATTTGTAGATGTTTTGATTGAATAATGATTGAATTAAAACGTAAATGGAATTTGATATGAATGTTAATGAACATCCTTTTGCTTTATATTTTCGGTATAAAAATATCTAGATATTCATGTTAAAAGGTTAATCTGAATCATCTATTTTGTATCAATGTTTAATATCGATTAGATATTGTTTGTTTGTACCGATCTAGTTAATATAAGCATGATCGAATTAAAACCGTTTAATTTGAATTTTTTTTGCTGCCAGTGTACTGTTCACAGAATAAAAAAAAATTCTGTTTTTTTTAAAGTGGCAGCAGCAGCGGTTTTTTTTTTTGTAAAGGATTTTCGGTTTTGGTATAAACCGAGAGAAAAAAAAAATTTCTGGTACCTGCTACTGTTCATACTGAACAGTAATAATAAAAAAAAAAAAATTCATTTTTATTGATTAAACCAATTTTTGTATTGTACATTATAAAGATAATGTATGATTGTTTTTGTGAAAAAGTTCACAATTTTTGATACCATGTTATTTTAAAAGGGTTTAAAATAATGTTGTTGTAATTCATATTGATTATGAATTTCATTAGATTTTGATTGAAATCTCGTGATGAATTACGGAATTGTCACATGATTTAATGGTGGTTTGGATAATTAATCAACATAATTTATGCATTATGTTTTGTATGATTAATATTTAGTTGATGCTTTTATTATGTTGAATGTTGGTTGAATGGTTTAATTTTACGCATTTTTGTACAATCAGTTGTAATTTACTAGTGTGGCCTTAATAGATTATGTTTTCGTAATGATGGAAACATAGTCTTGGTTGTATTTTGAGATCACGTATCTTCCCTATGTAATTTTAATTTTTGGAATCATTTTGAATTAGAATGTAAATAGGTTTACATTTGTAATTTTAAAATGTATTTTGAGAAGATTCAAGATGGAGATCGGTTGGCTCACTCCCGCTATATGGACCAAGATGGAACATCAAGACAAGCTTCTCGGGTCCAAGGGTGGATTCCAACTTGTATTTTGTTCATTTTGGTAGTTAGGCCACACTAGGTGTTTTATTTTGCGTTTTATTTTTCCATTCTCGTTGCTTTATTCACATGATAGATAATTGCATCATATTCCGCCTAAACCAAACCACCTAAAAATGCATGAAAAATGATTCATACAGTTTGAATATTTTAATCATGGACATACAGATGTCACTCGCTTTTAGGGCCATCACCTTAGTTTAAATCATTCTCGAGTTGCTAGACATTCGTTCACTTAAAATGAATTAAAGTTAAGATGATGGGACCTTCCCCTATAAATAAAATTGAGACTAGTCTTTATAGGGAAAACTACTATGAACCCCTTCTTCGTCGGAAGTCATAATATGACCCCTTCTACGTTGGGTAAGTAGTGAGTGTTGACCTATTTTATCTCAACATTATAGTACGAGTAATATCTCGTGATTATGATGGACTAAAGATAGAATTTACAGAAATTTATCGACCAGGAATTCTAAAAGTAGAATTAGCCAAGAGGTTGGCTTATCAATTTACAGAAATTGAGTCTTGGGATCATTTATATAATTCTTGAGGGAGGTCAATTGTATAAATGCACGAGTCATCGCATTAAACAGTTTTTCATTTGACTCAAATTTAAAACGATGAATACTTATCATATTTATTTTCTTTTTCACAGTTTTTGAATTCGTTATATACAGATATAACTGCTAATAACAAATGGCTGGCCATACTGATGACCCAATGCCAAGTGCCACGCTCGGACGTGAGTCCTGGCTTAAGATTTTCATGGACACTATGAATCAGTCAACGCGACTGAAGAATAACGGGTCCAACTTTGCGGACTGGGAAGCGGCATTACGGAATGTTGTCATTGCTGATGGTAAGCTCAAGTACTTGACTGAGCCACTACCGCCCAACCCAGGCCCCAATGCAAGAGCCAACGAATCACTTGCTTATAGTGATTTCATGATGGAGGCGGGTGCGATAAATAACGTACTCATCTTTTCAATGGAATCAAATTTGCAAAGGCGATTCATTGCCCATGGTGCGAATAAGATTTTCACCACGCTCTCTAACGAGTTCTCGAAAGCTCCGAGGATCGTTATCTATGAGCATACCTGTCGCTTCTTTGAGGCGAAACTCCAGAAGGGCCAAGCGGTTAGCCCACACATTCTTGATATGATTGAGAATGTCGAGAAACTGGAGGCACTTGGTTGCAAAATCGATGAGAAGATCGTCATTGACCGCGTTCTCCATTCACTTCATGATGGTTTTGCCCTTTTCAGGGCAAATTACTATATGAATGATTTGAAGAAGAGTCTTCATCAGCTCCACTCACTTCTCGTCCAGACCGAGAGTGATCTGAAATTGAGTGGGAGTCTGAAACAGGACGTTCTCATGATAGCAAACAAGGGCAAAGGTAAGGGCAAGGCTAAGGCCAACCTAGCTGTAGGGAAGCCGAAATTCAAAAATCCAGGGCAAGGCAAGAGTGGGCCTGGTGAGACTAGCGGTAGCTCACAAGGCAAGACAAAGAGCGATGAAGGTAACGTGGAGTGCCCCATTGCCACAGCTTGGGCAGTGGAGGAGACTGCCCCCGTGGTACCGTGAGGAACTAAAAGCAGGTCGGTCTCTCCTGTTGGTATGTCTTCTTCTTTTATTTATGTTGAGATTAACCATGCAGTTTTCGAACTTGGGTATTAGACCTGGTTTTGTGGTTCTCATCTGTGTAATCATTTGCAGGCCTAAGAAACATCACAACTCCTCGCAAGGTGATTTTTGACCTGCGGTG
>JAIUZE010023704.1:0-10524 GCA_022085475.1 Heliosperma pusillum | reverse complement strand
TGCACCACCTTTTGTTGTTAATTATTGTTTGACGGACCTTTTCTCGGCTTGCACGCCGTTATCACCTGATCGTGGTCTCCACCATGATTGTCATTGTATCTTAAATAACCTTCTTATTTATTTATCTAGTACTTTTCTTCCAAAAAAATTGTTCCAAAGTTGAGCTAAAAAAACCGTCTTAAAACTTGATTTTTGAAATCAAATACAAAACGATTATACATAAAACCGTCACACATTTCAAACTTTGATTTTTTTCAAATCAAAAGTTTTCAAATAAAATTCAAATAAATAATTTAACTTCTAAAAATTTATTTCCTATAATTATAAAGCTTAAATCAAATTAAATTCGAAAATGCAAAATCGATGGAATAAATGAATAAACACGTTATAAAAGTAGAACAAAACTTTCATGATTTCATTTCAAAATTCAAAAAAATTCAAAATTCATTTAAAATTAGCAAAACCGTCAAAGCAATATCAATGAAAATACATGCATCCTATCATCATCAGGTGTTTGACGGGATTTGTATAAATTTAATATTCACAGATACCAATATCTACGGTATCATAATACAACAATATAAAAGATGGTTTGTAGAAGCGGAAATAGTTAAGTTTGGTGATCATTGTTTAAAAGTGAATCTATTTTTTTTTTTGTTTATAAATTTATATCCTTTCAAATTTGACATTATTCTATAAATGTCATACGACTTTTATCAATAAAACGATATATTCCGTAAAAAAAAACACACAAATATTTTCTCATAGTGGGTGCTTTATGTATATAATATCTACAAGTAAAAAGTAACACAAAAAAAACGAATTGTCATACAAAAACTTACGCAAATTTTACAACCAAAACAGGCAAACGACAACATGTCATTGTTTTAACAAAATATGGAATACTTACGAGTTCAAAAGAGGAAACACCAAATCACACATACAAGAGTCAATATAGTATAGAAGATAAAATCATAGAGCCACAACATAGAAAAAAGGCCCAAATTACCATAAACAGAAGAATTAGTACAGAAAAGGAGCTTTAGCATAGTTATCAGAGCAATAAAGCCCTGGCCTTTGGGTAAACCCTTGACGTTTAAGCAGCTTTCTGGCCTTAGACACGATCTGGTAGTTATTAATATCTTTTTTAGAATCTTTAAGTATACTTAGAATTGCATTGGTGAAAGCTCCATATGCTTCGCTTGGGTTCCCGGTCGGGTTTGCATCAGCTGATGTCTCGTCAGTTTGACAACCACTTAGAAGAATTCCATTTGTTGGCAAAAGTCTCTTTGTTGTACCATCATTTACTTGCTTTGCACTTCCCCCCACTGTTTCTGTGGTGCGTTTTGTTTCTTCTGTTGCTAGACCTCCAACAGCTGGTATTGCTTTTGAACCCAAACCTGAACCTTGTTCACTGACTTGTATGTCAACTATATTGGAGGTGATCTTCATGAATTCCTTGACCTTGATAGAACGTAAATATTGTGTTAGTGATAATTTATGTTACTCCCTCCGTCCCGATCATTTGTTTACCTTTGCTTTTGGCACAATTATTAAGAAAATGGTAAGGGACCATTTGTGGTGGTACTTGGTAAATGACATGTTGTGGTACACGGTGGGACCACGGGAGGAACGAGGACAAGCGTAGAAATACGTATTTGTGGAGTCGCTACCAATTTTTATGAGAAATTAGAACCGTTTGAATATTTTATGCAATGTAAAGACACAAAGTAATGACATGAACATTAAGAACTCGTTACCCTTAGCATTTTAATGGAAAATCTGGAGTAAGAGGTGAGGATACGTATTAATAAGCTCTTTAATCGAATGCCTAATCCCGCCCGCCTCGATAGCGGCCTCTACTAATGATTAAGGAAAACGCGCGTACTTGATATGTTATCGATTGTATGCATGCATAGCAACATCCAACGTTTTAATCTTAGCATGTGAATTAGACTATGTCGGTGAACATGTAATTAGCACTTAATTATGTCGAAATTGGGAGTTAGAATGAATTATGTACGAAAGGCAAAGAAATTATACAATACAATGACTAAAATAGATTACAAAGGATTACCTGATCCACGTTAGAAATACACTAAAAACAGAGATTTGAAGAAAAAGAAAAGATTTGAAAACTAAAAGACAAATAAGGAGCGATAATACAATTAATAGTTAGTTAATTACGTAATTAAAGCTACGTCAAGGCGAAAACAGAAGTTCAGAGACAAAAGTCAACCCAGAACAGGCGCAGCAACAACTGTGTTCTCTGGAAGAGACGCGACACTCTATGCGTCAGTTCTTGAGCTAAATTCTGACTGTGAAGTCAGAATCGCGAGCAATTAATGTTGTTTTGTATATTTACGATGAATTATTGACCTACGACTCGAATTGAAGTGATTTAGCATATTAATTATACAATTTATATCAACAACGAATCTAGAGACTTGATATGATCAAAGACGAAAACCCGCTAATATTTAATTATTACGGATCTAAGCCAAGAACAAAACTTTTTATAAAAGATTAAATATGATTTATGTACGAAGAAATAAGAAAATAAAAAAAAAGGAAAATAAAGACGCAGAAACCAGCGGAAGAAGAAGAAGAGCAGGAGCAGGCAACCTCTGGAAAGGCGCAGCATATGCTGCGATTCTTCGAAGAGGCGCAGATGCTGCATTTCTTCTCGACGTCTGATCACTACTGAAAAGGTTTTATGAAAGAATTTTGATTTGAAATCAATTTTGAATCTATTTTTGACGTGAATCTTATATTAACAAATAAATAAATAATATAAAATAAATAGACGGGATCTACACCCTCAGACTTATATGTTGACGAAACGAGATATTAACTAAGTTAACGTTTTAGCGATATCTCGACTTGAATGTATGCAGAAAGTGCCCTTTTTAAAGGACTAAAATTGATTGATTAATTGATTAAATTGATTGTGTAGTGGTCAAATTAGTCGCTCAATGCAATAACGTAACAGGTACACATAAGGATCTGAGCTTACGTGGTCGATTGATCAAGCACGTATTTGTCGATAGCTTAGAGCAAGGTCTAGAATGCAAAGAGAGAGAAGAGAAGAGGCAGAACACTCGCGTGCGTTAAAAGTGAGAACATACCTATCCTTTTATAGTAGAAAATGTGAAAGAGTCGTTGAACAACTCAAACATTGGAAAGAACAGGCTGGGGAAGAGGCGCAGCAGGAGTGCAACCTTTGGAAGAGGCGCAACACCTGCTGTGTCATTTCCCCAGAGGTTTCCTACCACAGGAGAAAGATTTCCACGCTTCTATTACGGAATTGAGGTTGACCTATTCTTTTATTTTAAAAGATAATACGAGATAATTATATTAAAAAGATAGAATTTGAAATATATAATAAAATAATCAGAATTTTAGAGTGTTCCGACTCAGAGTTTGAAAACGGTTTATGAAAATGAAGCGTTTTTCGACCCGGACTCCAAACGAACTCTAATGACTGTCAAAACGACCCTACCGTCGCGTAGATGACGACCAAGGGGTAGACACAAGTGTTTGGATTATTACTTGACGATAAACTTACGAACTGTCATAGATCGTTTCGCGTACCAAACATGCGGCCTAATCATCACTGGGTGGTTGGCGGAAGGTGTAGAACTGAGGTATCTACAGAGCCCTCACCTTGACTGAGGCTTGGACAAGGCAAAAGTCAAAGTTTAGCCATCATGTCAATAGAAGATTATAACCTGATGACTATGGCAACGCTAGGCGGTTCAAGGGGTTTGAACCAAGGACCTGTCGCCGAGAACATTTTAAAGCATGTCGAGCATCGGGGAGGGTCGTTTAAAGTTAATTAGACTACGTATAAAAGCTCGCCAGCCATAAGAATGAGTCATACCTTAGGCATCTTCTTATTTGGGATGAGGTGCGATGAGGCTCGCCAGCCGTCTGATGGGGTTGCAAGGTAAGGCTCGCCAACCGCTTGAGTGGGGCGCGTTATGAGGCTCTCCAGCCGTCATATGTGAGAATATGCATGTCCCTGTCCTCACGCAAACTCTTGTTTGGGGAAACATAATATTGAAAGGAACTTGGAAGACTCTGTCAGTGTTAAATCATTCCAGGGTATCTGCTCGGTTGTGGTGAACAAAATTCTAGCAATAAAAGATACTGGCCCATGGATTATATGTCCGGAAGGTGGGTCTTGCTGAGATGATAACGTCATGCGACGGTTTTGAAACCTGTCAAAGTGCGGGTCTTGAGAAAGAATCAAGCTTGTGAATTAAGATGTCGGAAAAGAAGCGCACAAGATTTGGGCCCACAAGTAAGTTACTTGTAACGAATTTTCAATTTGAACTGAAAACGCGCTGGGGAATAGGCGCAGCAAGAGCTGCAACCTTTGGAAGAGGCGCAGTAATGGTTGCGTCCTTTCCCAAGCTCATCCCTGTCTGAGTAAAAGCGCGACAGACGAACTCTTCCTTATTATTTCAAAACAAAAAAACAGACGAAACCCTCTTAAATTCCAACCAAAATCCGTCAAAATTTGATCAATCCAAGCCACAAATCATTACTAATCGAGGTATGTATCTTATCTTTTGCTTTAAACTTCTAATTTTGATTGACATAGAATTATAAACTAGGGTTCCTCCCATTGAATATTTCGAAAATTTGGGGGCTTGCCTTCATTCGATTTGTATGATAGAAATTGATAGTAGAAATGAACAATTGACCTTGTTAGGAAAATAACCATGTATTCCTTTTGCGTTTTCGTCAAATTTTGAAAAAATGAAACAGTCACTCTGCTGATTCGAAAATCGTCTCAAAAACCCCTTTAGGATCGTTTATTTTGGATGAAATTTTTGTGTTTTGGAACACTTGTGTCATGGGTAAACTTGTTGTGGAGTTAGATTTTTGATTTGCGACGGCTTTTGCAGGACGCTTTTCTAGGGCATAACCGCTATTATAGTGAAATGCTGTCGAATTTTCGACTCAAAGCAGTGACTAGGCTTTGAATAAACTTGACTTGACCCAACCCTCATGTGTGTAGTCAGGTTTTGGAAGAAACGGTCAATGATGACTGGAAACTGCCTTATAGAGCTTGAAAATGCTTAAAATGTCTTGAAATGTGCCCGAAATGACTTTGGTTTTGCAGGTGACATTCCTTCTACGTCAGAGGCAACCGCTGTGGATGTAGACCTCGAGCCTTCTTCTTCTCGTGTGGGAGAAGAGGTACCGATTGTGGTGTTCGAGGAGGCCGGCGTGATCCCGAGGAGGGCCAATGTAGGACGAGGTGGACGCCAGTTGTTGGGTGCACCTGAGTGGACCGAGAAATGGGAGTGGACCGAGAAATGGGACGGTAGACATCTCATTTGGGCGGCAGAGAGCCATTTGTCTTACGGTACGACGCGGAGCATGGTAATTTATTGTTCCACATTTTTGTATCCGTTTGTCGTTTTATTTCTCATTTACATAAAGCTAATGATGATTTTTGTTGATTTGAATCAATGTAGGATGCTGGGAACATGAGGTCCTTTTCCGGCTACACGACCATGATGGAGGCCTACGAGAGGCTGACACAGAAGGACATGCTCTCGTTGAGGCATAAGCCTTCAGAGACCTGGTTAGGGCTTAGAGAGCGATCATGGAGAAGAAGATTCGGGCTAACCTTAGTTTGATTCGGGCCTTTTTTTATCGGTATTGGGAAACGACCTCGACCTTTCATATGCATTTTGGAGAGCTCGGGGTTACCTTGGAGGACTACGACATGATTTATGGTCTGTCGTGCGGAGAGGAGTCTCTAGAGTGGCCGTCGACGGCCATAAGAGTTAACTTGGAGGAGGCGAGGAGTTTGATAGGATGGAACCTGCCGGCGAGGGTAGCTGCCATTCCCGGGTTGGTTCTGAGAACTTACCTCAGAGACTACATTGCGGGTAGGACTCCGGCTAGAGTGAAGATATGTGGGGAGATGGTACTTCCTCCTCCTTGTACGGTTGAGAAGGGGGCTCGACTTTGGCTGTGGTGGTTTTTGTCTTCGATTTACTTCGGAGACAAGGGGGAGAGGTTGTCGACAAAGCCTCTTCCCTTTCTATCTGACTTGAGTAGCCTAGGTCGTTAGGACTAGTTTACTTCTAGCTTTGAGGTCCTCACCCGCTACATGAGGGCCATGGTCAGACTAGAGCTGATGGAGAAGGGGAGTTCTCCTGCTACTGTCGATCAGGGGTTCTTGCTAGAGGTATGAATCTTCTCTTTATTTTGCATTTGATCGAAAGATTGGTATTTTTTGTTAAAACGATTATTGTTTTGTATGCAGGCGTGGGTGTACTCCTACTTTCCGGGCTTCGTGCCCAAGAGGATGGAGCCGGAGCCGAGGGTGTACCCCGTTGTGAAGGACAAGGTGATGTGTCGTAGGAAGAGCCAGCATTCTTCTTACGATATCTGTCAAAGGGGCGTGAATACCATGCAGTTGGATCAAGTAAGTATCTTGATTTTTACTTTTCTGTCTTTCGAAATGACCGCCGGAATGACCCTTTTGCTTTTTAGAATTGATCACAGGAATGACCTTCTTGTTTCTCTATTTTTAGTGGGTTCCTAGACCTTGGGGGGACTACCAGGATGCTCCGGTTTTCGTGGCCGGGGTCCTGCATCCTAGGAGCCCGAGTCAGTTGTTGCTGAGGACGCCCATGGAACCCGTGTGGTACCAGGGTGAGCGTTTGACCCGATAGTGCTCCCGTGACACCTTTATGGTCCCCATCGATCGATGTTTAGGGAGCCCTCTGACGCTGAGAGAGAGGTTGACTTGACCGCTGCGAGTTGGGACGCCCTCCTGCTTCCTGGTTAGGATTACTCCGGGTTCGTTCACCAGAGATTGGCGTACTGGCCGATAGTGGTAAGCATTGATTATTTCTTGTTTTCTTTTAATTGGTTTGCAAAGTGACAAATGATTGTCAATTAAAGAGTCATTTGACCTTTGTAGGAGATTGAGGTGGCACGCGTCGAGCCTTAACCTTATCCAGAGGTGCTGGAGTACACTGATGCGGCTGGCTTGACGACGA
Organism: Heliosperma pusillum; assembly: GCA_022085475.1. Lineage (NCBI taxonomy): Eukaryota > Viridiplantae > Streptophyta > Magnoliopsida > Caryophyllales > Caryophyllaceae > Heliosperma > Heliosperma pusillum. The sequence continues at coordinate 3,490 of JAIUZE010023704.1, read as the reverse complement.
TCTCGGAGCTCCGCGATTTTAGTGCGGCGTTGACTGATGTTTGCTTGGAGGAGTGGCAGCACTTAGTGAGGATTGTAATCTTTGGCTATCTTCCTTTCATTTTCCCTGCATGGGAATGCTTTTGATCTGACCTTTGTTTATATTTGAATATAAGTGGCACCGTCTCAGCACGAGGCGTTGCAGAGGGTGGCCAACCGGCTGCGGGCCACGGCCATCGAGGCGCTCTCAGATGGCCGGGATCGACACATATGAACCTTTTTTTCCCTTTTCATCTTATTATATCTTCTTGTATTTTGAAGCGAAATAATTGCAATGAGGCATTCCTTCACATAGAGTCTTGGAGCGGGAGCTAGCGGAGTCCCAGGAGGAGACGATTCGTCTACTGAGAGAGCTGGAGGCCAGGGATGATGAGATCGCCGCTCTCGAGGCGACTGTAGCCGAGCTGGGTGGCGATGAGGTTTAGTCGTCTTTTGTTTTGCTGTTGATTTGTACATTTTGGACTTGTTTTTGTACATTTTGACTTTGTCTCGGGTGAAACCCCCAGCTTTGGATTTTTGGATTTTGTTTTGGGCTAGAGCCCCCAGTTTGATGTACAAGCCTCTTTTGAGTGCCTCTGTTCTTGGGTATTTTCTGTTCTTGCAGGTTTGTCTAAAAAATAGGTTTGGTAGACGACGGTTCCTGCCGTTATGCTGCCAAAAATTACATAGAAATCACATAATAGAGATCACATAACTTACATGTAGCATATTGGTGGCCTAAACTGGCGCAAAAACGGGCTACCCCTTAAAAAATAATTTGAAAGGAAATGTATAAGTGTTTGAAATGACCAGACATGTGTAAGTGTTTGAAATGACCAGACATGTGTAACTGTTTGAAATAACCAGAGGAGTGAAATGATTCCCAAAAAAAGATGAAAGAAAATGAATAAGTGTGCTCATTCGGCGGCCATGTCGATTTGTGTCTTGAAAAGCGCCTTACAAGGATTAGGAAATTTTAGATAAAGTTAGTTAAGAAACTAATGAGATTTTCCTTTGTTATTCTTATCGAATTTCAAATGCAAACGCATATGTCCTTCTATTTATATTTAAAATAATGACGGGTTGAATCCTGTGAAAGATTTCTTACGCATTCATTAGAAAAAATGAAATAAAAGCGTGCGCGTAGTTCGAAAAAATGTAAAAGAATAATCCTGCGAAGCAAGAGCTTGTACATGTGCTTTGTACTTAACGACATGAGGATATCCAAACGTCAAACTGCAAGAGCATAAAGACATTAGTTTTAACTGGCCAGGGGACGGTTTTATTTCGTGCCGCTTGAGTGGCTCGTGGGTTACGCGAGGCACGTTTTTTTTGGCCTGAGAATTTGAATGAGTTTTGCCCTCTTTACAGTAACAAGCTCGACGATTAACGCAAAACTAATACTATAGAAACAAAATACCTTTGTGACCGTATAAGCTTAGTGTACATTCATCGAATTCTTAGATGCTAAACAAGGGTGAAAAATGGAATGGAGTGGAAGGTTCTAATGGTGTTAGAAGACACTGGAGATTTGTATATCTCTCTCACTCACCTAAATGAATGAAAGGATCATCCCAAAGCGCATGGAGATATGGTAACTGCGAATTGATTCGTCTGAGTTATGAGTACTATTTGAGGTATTTTGTTTTGTTCGTAATTTTTGACTGGAGAGATTTTTTGATTTTTCGACATTTTGAATTTGCATTGATTGATTGGATTTTTTTTTATCTTGTCTCGTGAATTTTTGAAAATATTTGAGACTTTTGATTTGAAGTCGTTGAACTGTTATTGATTTTAAGTTGTTGGACTGTTTTAGATTTGAAGTCGTTGAACTGTTTTTGATTTGAAGTTGTTGGACTGTTTTAGATATGAAGTCGTTGGACTGTTTTTTATTTGAAGTCGTTGGACTGTTTTTTATTTGAAGTCGTTGGATTGTTTTTGATGATAGTTTTTGGCACGATTGCACTAAAAATTTGATTTGACCCTCGGGTAAGGTAGTTTTCTAGCACCCATGGTAAGGGTATTTGATTGTTTGGCACACTATGCAATTTGTCTATATCTAGTAGTGATATGAAATATAGGAATTGACGAATCAGGTAGAAAAATGGAGTCTCCAAACCTAGAGGTCACCTAGAGACACGACGATTAAGGAATTTTCACACCACAAGATATGGAAAAGGTGGTAAATGCACGCCCTTGTTAAGGATTATTCTAAGAGGTCGAGTGATCTACACTAAAGAGATACGTGTAACAACCCGAAAAGTACCCGATTTTTCTAGTAAAAATATTTACTAACACTTTTCAGTAGAACTTAAGTTTTTTAAAATAGGAATTTTTGTTCCGAGTCTTATTTTGAAATTCCGCGTTCGTATTTGGAATTTTTGAGGGATTCCATGAAAAGACCGTTTTTAGTCATCTTTGACTTTTCTTGACTTTTAAGTCGTCTTTGACTTTTCATTGACTTTTTAAAGTCGTCATTGACTTTTTCTTGACTTTTAAGTCGTCCTAAACTTTTCTTGACTTTTAAGTCATCTTCGATTTTTTTCGACTTTTCAGTCAACTTTGACTTCCGTTGACTTTTCCCGACTCGTCTCATAAGTATGAAGACCGAAATTTTATTTAAAAAAATAATATTTTTGATTTATTTTTATTTAGATTTATTAAGATTTATCATAATTTAATATAATTATTTTGAATTTATTCGGAATTTACAGAATAACGTTTACGGTTTTTAACCAAACGTCATTTAACTATTCCCGACGCATCGTAATGCGCGCAACAAAATCGAAACTCGACTTTGGCATGAGTCACGCGCCCATGTCATCGTTTTCCACTCACATGAGATAGTTTATTCTTTTGATTAAACTAATAAGAATATCTTAGATATTTTCAACTTTATCGATCAGTTAACGAAAAATTACGCAAATCGTTTACAAAACTGACCCGACAGTCACCATATCACACGGTTTTTCCTCTCTCTTGGACCTTGATATTTTCTTTCTTTTCATTACAATAACATAATATCTTGATATTTAATTCAATTAACTTAATATCTAATTAATTACGGTAATATAATTATTATACCGGGTCAATTCCATAACAACAATTTCAAAACCAAACTCACTATTTTGGCCTATATTTACACGGCACTCATCCACTCATTCCTACTCACAAACAACTTTTCATTTTTCAACAAATCAAATTAAGATCAAAATATCACTTTCTTTAATCGTTCTTGAGCGTTCCTCGCGTTCTTCATCCGTTCTTCATCGTTCTTGAGCAAAACCTTCATAAAACCTTCATTTCTTAATTAAATCCGTCCTAACTTATATTTCTAGACTCTCCTCTTCGCTCCCCATCTTCACGTACGGTTTTATTTCAATTCCGACAAAATCGTTTTTCAACACTTTAATTATGGAAAATCATATTTTAAGTTCTAATAATGTTTTTCTTGTCATTTCTTATAGGGGAAG
>JAIUZE010023703.1:0-32547 GCA_022085475.1 Heliosperma pusillum | reverse complement strand
TTTAATGAATGAATGAATGAGCCTTAGTAGATATGGGCGATATAGATATTTTGCAAGGATTTAGTGCAATTAGTCACATGATAGGATGTTTTTCCCGTGACTGTTTAATTATATGGTTGGTGTCGTGTTGACTAAGTACCCATAGAGAATTATGAGTATATGGCGTCTTGACCATTCTAATTCTAAATGAGTATCTTGGCCCATGACATTGATAGGCCATACTATCTTTAACGAGCATACGGAGTTTATCGCTTGATAGCTTTTGTGTCTCGGCTTGGTGGGTTTATATCCAAGTCGGGGCATGGCTGCCATTGCTTCCACTTTGGGGAATGGAGCCAGCTTAAGTACTAGCCAACCCTTTGGTGGATCTCCTTAGGGGTACTCATGTGATGAGTCTTGGATGCGATGTTTTTTTCCGCATTTCTCTGGGTCTGCGCAGTCTAGGATTAGGGTAGAGTTGTATCTTGGCCATGTTATTAGGGTAACCTCTGAGCTAAGATATGTGCTTTGGATCTGGGCCATGTTATTAGTGTAACCGCTGAGCCCAGATGTGTGCTTGGTATTTGGGCCATGTCATTAGCGTGACCGCTGAGCCTAAATATTTCAGTATATCCTACCTCGTGGTATAGACTTGAGTTACAGAAGTCTTCTATTGACGTCACTAAGAACTTGTGCCTGTTTGTAGAAGTATTGGTCTTTCATGTTTGTATGATTCTATGAATCTTAGAAGGTGAGATGCAAGCCGGCTAAGGTTGATAGAGTTTGGATTACCGATTTTTAACTGATTCACATGATTACGTGTTGATTAGGGTTTGAGTGTATCATGGCCATGTTAACGGTAACCTCTGAGCTAGCATACCAGCTTCCCTACCTCGTATTATAGATTATTATCGGATTCACATGATAGCTTTCATATGATAGGTTATATGTTTTAGTTATCGGTTCATAACATAAAAACATATCAATATGTTAAAGTTTGTATTGGCCATATACATTGCTTTATATGTTATTCATGTTTCATTAAACTCGACATTTCGTGGCTGGGAGAACTCGGAGTTACTCCCACTGACTGTGGCTTCCGTGTTTATATTTAATGCGGTCGAACAGGTGGTGATGCATACTTTGGGTACATTGACGAGCTAGCGAGCGAAGTATTTACCTTGGACCTATATTCGGTTCTTAGATTGTATATTATTATACACTCTTCTATTTCCGTATTTTTACGGGAGATATGTCTCCCGTCTTGTATAATTCTCATGTATAATATAAATTTGCTTTTGTAATGAATTTTTTTTATTTATGACACCCTTCGTTATGTATTTAAATTATTTTTTTCTTTCCGCAAATTTGAGGGTGTCACACACAAGCCGTAAGTATGTCCTCTAATGTTTGGCTCGCAAATCAAGGTGTTAATTTGTGTACATCTCTTGACTCTTGTTATCTAGGATGATCCACCTTATGATCTACGTACTATCCTTGGGGAAGATATCATTGAAGTCTCATTTCCTCGTGTTATAGATAATTAGTCATTTCCACAAGCTAAAGGGATGTCACAGTTGCATATCTTTCGTAATCTTGAGTTTTTGGGTGGAGTTTAAGGAAAAAAAGAAGACACGAGGAATATAACTATGTTTTGTAGGAAATGAAGAAGGGGATTTGGGGGAGATGAAATGACTAAGGAAGGGAATCAAGGCAGTCTTTTGTTTTGTGTTTTGGAGGGGGAAAATTACACAGTAAAAATGTCCACTTTCACGTGAAGTAAGTCAATGGACGGTAAATTGACTTAATTCTTCGTCAATTGGGTTTCGGTAGTTTTTGACAAAGATTAAAAAACATTTAGGTAGTTTCGTGAAAAATTAGAAACGTTAGGTAGTGTTTATGAAAATGAGACAAATGTTAGGCGGTATTTGCCAAAAAGGGTAAAAATTAATAATATAATAAAGTAAAATTCCGTCCTATTTTCGTGTTTTATGATCTTATGTCACATTATTAAATATTAAAAATAAGTATTTAAATATCATATAAGGATGAGGTGTTAGAAGATTAAACAAGTGAGACACAAGATAAGATACGAAAAGGGGACAAAGGATCCACACTCAATAAAGTGAGATGATGAGTAAGAAGAGCAAATCATGGTTGGAAGAATAAATTTGTAGCAAATTGATAAATTGAATGATGAGGTAGATGAGTGAGAAATGATGAAAAATAAAAACTCAAAGAATAAAGTAGCTCGCTTTTAGAGATCGTCTAACCCTCCATCCATCTAAAAATCATCCATAAATTTGGAATGTAGATGATTCAAGAATATTAGACCTGTCAAAATCTAACCCGACCCAAAAACCGACCATTACCCGACCTTTAAATAACCTGTAAATAAGACATAAAAACCAGATTTTTTCACCCTGAATCCAAAAGATACCGAACCTGTTTTGACTAGTAAAAAGCAGGGCAAAATATGATCCGTAGAGGGTTGATCGTTAGGTCAAGACAATATATCTTCCTTAAAATACACAATCAAGTAAGTTTTAACTTACAAGATTTCGATTAAAAATATGTATATATACAACGTCATCCCCTCAAACCACATGCCACCTCATCATCTCGAAGTGCATGTCACACCATCACTCTCACTATATTACGTTGAACCACATTCCATGTCAGTAGTGACACCTCATCACTTAATACCGCGTGTAAGCTTGAACTCCGTGCCACATCATCATTGTCACCTACTGATCTTAAACAGTGTGCCAGACATCACTGCCACCTTATCACATCATCACTTTGTACCTTGCGAGTTAGTGAAGATAATGATGATGACTAATAATGAATTTATGATGGTGGTAGTGGTGAACCGGTGATGGTGAGTATTATGGATGACAATGGATAATGTACCCTACCCAGATCCACAAGACCCTACCATAATGGATAGGATATGGGTCCCAAACTATTGGCCCCAATGAATCCGAGTAGGATTATAGGTTATAGATCCATTGATTTAAAAAGGGGTCTGGATCTGAATCTACCCAACTCATCAAGATCATACGCTAAACTCATTTTTATTAACAATAATAAAAAAATAAATTAGAAAGTATTCGACTATACGGCCACATAAGTAGTTCAACAATACTGCCATTATGCCAAAGTTGTAAAATATTTGTAAGATTTGGTTTCCTTTTGTAGTTTCAGGAGTACTGATGTACTATCAAGTATACCAACTTGCCGAATACTTTTTTTTATACATTATGCCAAACTTTTTTTAATTATTTTGGACTCTCATGGTTACCCAGAGCCATAGGGTTTGGATATGGGTCTGGGTATTTTGGACCCATCAGATGAGGGTAAGATATGGGTCCAACGTTGGTACAATGGTACCATAGATATGTGCCTGTATCTTATAGGACCATACCTAGACCATACCATACCATTGACATCCCTAGTGAGTATGGTGACAATTAAGATGACTTAAACGTGTTGGAGGAGATAAAACGTATAGATAATAGGAATTACGTCATTGAAGAAGCTTTTCAAAATGTCAAAAAAATGATCGACCCATTTTTTCCCGAACCCAGCCTAAAACCCGTTAGACTTGACCGATATTTTACCCAACCAAGACACACTTACCCGCGAAACTATCCGACCCAAACCCGTTTGTTCAACCCACTTGTTAGTTCTATCTAAGATGGACACACAAAAAAGTTTAGCCAATCCAAATCAAATATATCACCATCCTCTAATTTTTTTTGGGTGAAGATCAACATGCTCTAAATTGGAGAAACGTGTTTTATGAATTACATCTAGAGTTGGCAATTGGGTCAGCCGGGTCGGGTTTGGGTCAAGTTGGGTCATATCGGGTTTGTGTCAGATCGAGTCAGCCAACCCTTTCGGGTAGAGTAGGGTTGGGTTCGGGTCGAGTCCGGGTGGGGTCATTTCTGGTCAAATGATGTATAGTATCGGGTTGGTCATTTCATTTTGATCAATATTAAGCTTAATACATATGAAATCTAAACATTTTCACCATCAATTTTTTTTTAACCATTAGTTGGCTTAGTTACTTCATTATTAAGTCATACACATGAAATCTAAACACTAAATCACTTCCATTTTAATCAATATTAAACTTAATAATTGACATGCTATCAATTTAACCGGGTCAATATCGGGTCGGGTCAGATCAATTTCGGGTCATGTTTGGGTGGAGTTCGGGTCACTGATTATCGGTGCGCGTCAGGTTACGGGTCGTCATCGAGTCGGGTAGGGTCGGTTTCAGTTCAAAAAATTCTCAAGGTCTATCGAATCGAGTTTACTTAGATTCGGGTCTAGTCACTCGTGTCGGGTCAGACTTGTCAGTTCTATAAATTACGTCAGTACATGCAACATGGTGCAATTTAAGCCCAAACACAAATACACTCACAAACACATTAACATCGCCAAAAGTCCATTGTAGGCTTGTAGCAGCACACTACAACTCTAAACACACTATCTAGATTCTAAAACAAAACACCAATCCCACTCTCCGGTCAAGATCCTCTCCATTTCCTAAAAGAAATGGAGAGGTAAGTTGTTTTTAGTGGTTCAGATCTAATTCGGTATAGATCGGGTGGTTGTAGATACATTTGAATAAAAAAAGGTAAATGAGTGGAACAAGATATATAATATAATATGTGTATATTAGAGAGGAAATGAAGAGAAAAAATAGAGAGGATCGAAATTGTCCAGTTTCATATCGTTGTACCAAACACTAGTCCATTACTCTGACCTTTTCTTTCACCAAAGTACACTATACTAATAAAGTCATTGACATATCTGATAAAACAAACGTATACAATCAAATGGAACGGAGGAAGTATACAATTAAATAAACTAAATAGATAGTACTCCCTCCGTCCCGATCAGTTGTTTACCATTTCTATTTTTGGGCGTTTGATTCATTTGTTTACCTTTCTATATTAAGACGGTTTTATACATGCATTTTGATCTCTCAATGGACTATTGTCCATTTGTCGTCTAATGTACATGTCCACAAATGTTCCCCTCCCTTCTCCTTAATTTTTATGCCAAAAGCGTAAATAAATGACGGACGGAGGGAGTAGCTGATTCCAATAATTCGTCAACTAAATAAATAGTAGCTGATTCCTAAGTTATTGCCATGGCGTTTAATTGAATATACTAAGTAAGAATTATTGCTTTATTATGAATCGATTCCAGTGATTGGAGAAAAGTATAGAGTAGAGACTATCTAATCTTTGGTTGTGCTTTTTTGAGTTCATAACCTTGCATTCATGTCTTGGGTCGATTTATATTTGTTCGTTGCATTATAGTGTGATATATTTGCGGGTTTGCTACTTATTTACTTCTGAATGTTTTTTTTAAAATATACTCCCTTTCTCCCGGTCAATTGTTTTCCTTTCATTTTGTCATAAAGACTAAAGAAAGAGTAGGGGAGTATTTGTGGTCCACTTAGTGAATTAAAAATGGACAATAGTCACATTCTAGGTAGCACGGACACTCCTCTTAACTAGCCGTCCCGTGTCGGACACACGGATACACGGACACACGGACACCTATAAATAAGTAACGAGAGGTTGAGAGACTAAAACAGATTAATTAGAAGATGAGTTGGGTGGGAAATAATAATAAATTATAGTCAAAGTCAAATTTTACCTTCAATTATTTACATTTAGTATCAAATAGCACTATAAAAATAAAATCGAACGTTATTTATAACTATAAAATATACTACCTCCCATCCAAACCAAATGTTACACTTACCTTATTTGGACCATCCAAACCAAACTACCCATTCCTTTTTGGGTAACAAATAAGACCAAATACTCCTCATCTAGCCTATATATTTACACAATATGCCATTACCCCACCCACCCAACTACCATTAAATATTCAAGTGGTCCTACTTCCATTCCAATACTACCCTTCCTTTATCACTTTTTTCTTAAAACTTGTGCTCCCTTCCATGTAACCTTTGGTTTGGATGGGAGGGAGTATATTTTATTAAATTTAAATGCCGTGTCCCGTGTCCTAAATTTCACGAGATGCCGTACCACGTGTCCGTGTCGTGTCGTGTCCGTGTCCGTGTCCGTGTCCGTTTTCGTGCTACCTAGGTCACATTGAGTGATCATATTACTCATAGAAATACTTCCTAATATAAAAAGAACAATAATTGACCGAGATACCCTAAAAAGTAATATGACAACATTTGACCGGGACGGAGGGAGTATCAATTAATGAGATTACACCATGTCTTTGGTGTGTGAGTCTTGTGTTCAACCACTTAGCTTATTAATTGTCTTTCAGCTGCTGAATCATTGAAATATGTTCAAAAATTTGTCTGAAATATGCAGATTTTTTTGTAGTTAATGAAGATGATCAAAGGTAAGAAGTTAATATTGTTTCTGCTGATTCTTAGATCATGTTGGACATTGTTGGAGCAGAGGTGCAAGTTGTTAATAAAAGTGGGAAAACAATTTTTCTAAAGGAAGATGAGTTTGTCACTCTTACGCCAAATCTAGAGATTGATGCTTCCTCGGATCTATTACCCATTAATTACGTTACTATTTGTAGAGGTACAGCGTAATAGGCGTGTTCATCAGGAATTATAAAAATGTTAATGCATGACAAATGTAGCCTACTAGCCTGTATTTTTGACGTTTTTTGATGGGTAATATTTTCATTAGGTGGAATTGTGTGATGGGTGAAGGGTAAGATTCGGACCTAACTACGGATTTTTTTTTTCCAGCTTAGGACTTCCTATAACTCCAGATTTCTTATCTCTACTACGGAGTATCAAAGGGAGTTGTTCAGATATGTATTTTTATTAAAGTTAAATCCCAAATTACATTTGCTCCGTTATTCTTCAAATTAAAGCAAATGAGCAAGTTCAAAACCTACTAGCAATTTAAATTGTAATAAGTGGAAGCTGAACAAAGAAGTGTCTACTCGCCAAATTGTAATAAGTCTGAATGTACTGCTGCCAGTCTGCCACCTTTAAAAACTTTCTATAACATCAAAATGGTGAAGCTTCATAGCTGCCAGTTGGATGTGTGAAGTATTTGGAGAGTTAGAAATACTGCGTAGTTGTTTTGGTCGTTACATGTTAAAAAAATTCGAAGTTCGGTTCCTTTTCTTTCCCGTAACTTTAGGTGGGATTTTGGGAGCAGTTTCTGAAGAATGTGTTCATACTGTCAGCGATGGGCTGCTACTTTTTATTTCTACCTAGTGTAAGTAGAGGTCTACTCTTCTGCGGTAGCTATCCTTGGGAGATCAGCGTTATTTGTAACAACCCGGATTATTAAAATAAAAGAAATACCTTAATAATAAATAATCCGTCACAGTACAAAGATGAATAAGGTCAAGGTGGCGGAAACACCTGACCAATCTGGATCGATACTCAAATTTAAAACTAAACTAATACATTATTAATAATCCTTAACTTAAATAAATTCCTAAATAAATTATTCTTTTTGCCACAAGTCTCTCCAGCACAACATCCAGACAAGCAGCAACCTATTCAACATGAGAATGGGGGTCGACAATCAGTCGGGAGTAACTAGGTGCTCTCCCAGTCATGTTTACAACATGCTGAATTAATAATAGTTTATAACAACAGACAGTAATCATAAATGACATGTGAAGCAACCTATACAATATGACGTACATTCGAACTTACCAAGACGGAACCAAACTTACATGAATGCAATCCTGTAGACCTAGACCATATGCAACCACTAGACCATGAATACATTCAAGACCCAAAGTAGCACACGATCCACAACAACGTAAGGCACAATGCTAGCATTAAAGCATAGCGAATAGAGCGAACGCCCGTTAGAGCGTATAACCACTGCCTCTAACTTGCCAGAGCGTATAACCACTGCCTCTAGCTGACGGAGCATATAACCACTGCCTCCATCGGTGTGGAGCGTATAACCACTGTCACCACTGCATATATGTCTAAGACCTGACCAGATTCTCGATGCATTAATTGTACATCGAACGACACTCGAGGACCAGAGCGTATAACCACTGCCTCTGATACCCCCTCGAACATAGACCAAAATAAACTTCCGAAGGGTAGCGTTTGTTGATTCCGAATAGTATATAACTGATACTACCGTCATCTATTCAACCAGCAACAAACAAATGCACAATATAACTGACTGTACAAACCAATGCGTGAACAACGTCACGACTCAACATAGGAACAATATAACTGACTGTCCAACAATGCACGAACAACGTCACGACTCAACTCAAGAACAGTATAACCTACTGTCCAATAATATAGGAATAAGAATAACCAATACGATATGCAAACATAGCGTTATAGTCCAGCTAACTATAACACTACACATAAACAAGCATAGATGACCAAGGTTATAGTATCTTGACCTATAACATTACACCTCAAAGGTCATGTAATAGTTCGAGTTACCATAACACCTGTCACAAAAGCATATAACATCCAATGTTATAATACCACCAACTATAACCTTCACTTAACCTTAGTGAAGTTATAGTAATTTCAGCTATAACCTTCACTCTACTTTAGTGAAGTTATAGTAACTTCAGCTATAACCTTTACTCAACTTTAGTGAAGTTATAGCACTCCAACTATAACCTTGGTTAAGCTTGTCAGGTTATAGTATCATCAACTATAACCTTCACTTAACTTCGGCAAAGTTATAGTACCTTCAGCTATAATCTTCACTCAACATTAGTGAAGTTATAGCAGTTCGAGCTATAACTTTATACGTGCGAGGTTATAGTATCATCAACTATAACTCTCTTCCATCACGGGTTAGTCCTCTATAACAAATTCACCGAGGGGTCGACTCCATGGTATAAACCGCCATGTCACCACAACGAGTCTTGTTATAGTACACCGCGCGATAACATCACTTTCAAAGTTATAGCTCAAATAGGTATAACTAGGGTAGCTTACATGCAAAGTTATAGTTTAATATGCTATAACCTTAATGATATAAACCAAACCCTAATTCCTCAAGATAAGCAAACCCTAGCCTCTCTCACAAGGAGGAGGCCGAAACCCTAGGGCACGACAACCTCACGGCCGCGCCACCACCAACGACGTTAGGGTTCGCGATTTAATTTGAACCCTAGTTTGCGCACCAAATAAATAATTGAAAATAGAATAACAACATAAATATTAAATGCAACTAAACATGTGAATCATAAGCATAAATAACCACACAAACAATTAATCATACAATCAATCATTATATCATGTTAATAATTCACATTCTATAAACACAATTAAAGGAAAACACCTAGTTACCTTTTTAGCGTAAAATCTACGATAAATCATCTTCTAGAATATAAAAATCTTCCTCCGGATTGTCCACGAAGGCTTAACCATCATCATCAACACGCGCCAACAATAATAACGATCCTAATTAATAATCTAGCGAAAAAAACTACGAAAAGATGGAAATAAAATATAAAACTTACAACGATTGAAAATAGATTGGCTAGGATCGATCTAGGAACGAAGATGAATGATTAATGATGAAGAAATATGGAAGAAGGGGCACGAAACCCTAGGGAATGGGCTGCCACCACACGGCACAAAGGAGAGGAAGAGAGGAGATAGTTAGGTTTAGGGTTTTCAAATAAAAGAAAGGGAAAGAGTTTAGGTTTCGCTTGGTATTTATAGAGAAGCTAATGGGCACTAGGGTTTAACTAGAAAATAAGCCCAATAAGATATAATAAGGAAGATTTGACCCAACAATAAGTTATACTAACATAAGGTATAACTAAGACTAATAGAATAAGGATTTCCGAGAAATAATTAATTAATTCGAATAAAATAAATAGCGGAAATTCAAGGGTGTTACATTATTGTTCTTGTGGGCTTGCTTAAAGGAATGTTCAATCTCTATTCTCCTAATTCACATCAGGTGCTCTACTGCTCTTATATTAAAAAATTTCAATTTCTCAATTCTGGCCTATAGTTTCCCTAATAATCTTTAACGTACGATTAAGAATCAGGATTTTAATTATTTGAATGTAGTAGGGAATTTTTTTCGGCATCATAACTATTTATATTTTAGATAATATTCTATTTATATTGCAGCTGTAGCAAATTATATTAATTTGCAGTACTAAACCAACTCAATTATAATATGTTTTTATTTGAACTATTTATCGTATTTAAAAAAAAAAAATTTAATACTATTTGTTTACTTTTATGATCTATAAAAAGTTTTACCCAGAAGCTTCTTATATGAGCATACGTTGTTTCCTTTTGAAATTTGCCGAAACACTTATTTTTTTACCTCTGTTTTCAAAACTTCTATTATTAATTTTTATTTTTGATCTAAATTTTAAGTTTTAAAAAAAGAAAATTGTGTTATCTGACCGAGCCTGTCGCAAGCCCGATACAAAGATAAATTACCCAGACTAGGCTAATAACAAATTAATGTAATTAGGGAAGTAGGGGTCGATCCTCAGGGAGATGGTGTTTCCTATAGAATGTGAAATGTCTCGCAATTGGGTCTTATCTAACGAATATTTGGGTTTTGGGATTTTAATTTCTAAACTAATAAAAGGCATAAACGAAAACGAAATAAAAGCAAATGGAAATGAAAACAATAAAGCAAGTGATGAATTAACAATGATGAAAAACATCTAGGGAAGTAGGTTCACACATGTAGATTAACATATTGATGCAATTGGATATGGAACAGGCAAATAATTCATTGTGAGTTCGTAAGAATGATGTGTTCATTACAATCATAGATCAGATGGTCTAGCAGGCTTTTTATGCGATTTACTAGGTCTTAATCCACTATGTCATGCTTTGTCTATTCAAATCTCGTATGTCTACCTTGGAAAGAATTCCATACTAGTCAATGATTGTGATCAAGAATCGTCAACTATCGTTAAAGTCCAAACATGCATAGACACAATGTTTTAAAAGCACAATTTCTTTTATCCAATTATCATCTTTTAATCAATCTAACATGGCTACCCTACACCCTAGAAAGGTGACTACTCACTCATGGCGATGTTTAAATCTAAGATGAAGTAAATAAACAAAACTAGGATAGACATGTTTATTTGGTTTTGACAATAGTTTAAGACTCTTTATATGGCGATAATAACGATGCTAAATTGATAATCTAATGAAATGAAATGACGATTATAACGATACTAAAATGAATGTAAGATAACATGGATGGAAAATAACAGTCAAATAGAAAACATGAAGACATTAAACAAAAGATAAGATAGGAATACCTAGATGACGATCAACAACGATAATAATAATAATAATAGAAATCCCTTGCTTAGAATAGTCGTTCCATGAATTACAACGCTTGAACCACACAAAGTAGATTACAAAGATGAAATTCTTATTGATCTAAGCTAAGGTTTTGATATAGAAAAGACAGAAATAAACTAAGAACTAAAGATGAAAAAGAAGAAAATGAGAGAAGAGAGGCTAGGTCTCTCCCTCTCTTCTCCTAAACTAGGTTTTCTAATCTAAAGAGAAATGTAAGAAGAGAAGAGAAGTGAAGTATGAAGAGATGTGTTGAAGTGTGGTGGCTGAAGCTCTTTATATAGCATTAGGGTTTCGTGGGGAAGGGGTCATGCATTGATCACATAGGACAAAAAGGAGGAAGTCGAAGCAAAAGCTTGGATCAGCATAGATCCCCGATCGGGTACACACTTACCCGATCGGGTACACACTTACCCGATCGGGTAAGTTGTGTTCTTGGTGCTTTGACTCTTGTTTCATCTCCCCTTGCATATGACTTGACTTTCATTATCCCTCTTGACCTCTTGAGTCGGGTTTGTTGATAGGGTTTGATGTAAAACGATGAATTCTTTGCCTAAATGATTGATCTTTCGACAACTGCGACATAGTCTTTACTTCTTCTTTCTTTTGAATCGGTGAACCTTCTTGAAATGCCTTCGACATGGTCAAGCTTGCTTCTTCAAATCGTCGGGTTCTAGGCAAATGCTCGGGAATATAGAAAAAGAGCGTAGAAACGTCACTTTCCCTACAAAACAGGTTAGAACATAGGAATTCGCCTAGAAGACGATATTAGCTCATAAAATGGCTTAACAAAGCACAAATGACATACAAAACCGAGCTAAATTGGGGGTTAAAATCATACAAATATTCACTTATCAAACTCCCCCAAGCTAAACCTTTGCTTGTCCTCAAGCAAACATAACAAACAATACCAGGACAAGGGTTGCAAGCATTGGCTATTACACCATCAAGAAACAAATCTCAACGTAAAACTTTGGAAACATAATGAATCATAACCCAAAAACAACGTGGGCAAGAATGATACATAAACATGGCTGAGATTTACATAACGGCGCAGCACAAAGAATTTCACTACACAATTTTCGGCTCTTGCATGATCTTTTGACAAATGGACTCTCACGGCACACTCGAACACTCATTGCATGTAAAAGGTGGATTCTTTATGTGTAAATGTTTTTGAGACACTCACCTATCTACGACTTATGAAAATGTGTCCGCAATCTAATATGGTAAATAATTCAAAACACAAGTCAAAGATCACAATGCACATAGAAAAGAAGCCGGAAAAATAAGAATGAAGAAGGCTTTGGGAAATGGGTGAAAGGTGGACAAACAGTTATGGTCATGTGAAGGTTCGAATGAGCTAGCAACTGACCAATGATAAATGAATACTAAATCCAAACTTTCGGTTAATTCCCAAAAGACGAAAAACGAAGCCATAATGAACGGATTGGCTTATTACACACGAAACACGAGAGTGAACTCCTTCTAACATTGAATTGACATTTTGAGGAGATACTCACAACTTCTTCTTTTATTTCTTTTTCTTTTTTTTCCGATTTTTTTTCTTTTTCAGTTTTTTCATTTTTCTATTTCTCTTTTTCTTTTGAACATATCATCACTTCTTGAACATTGTCGTTCTCCCAAATTCACTTTGACATAAAAGAACAAAATCTTCTCAAAAGAGCACCCATACAACATAGTCTAGCTACTAGCTCAACAAGGTAGACATTTTTTATATATAGCTATTATCTTGTGAAACATTTGTATGAAGAGGCTAATTTTGAGGGGTAATTCAAAGTGAAAAAGGCTTCAAATCTTAGTGAATCATGAATGCAATGCTTATAGAAATGAAATGAGAGCCATACTTATGCGTTTTGACATGACACACATCACAAGGAAAACTACACACACCTAAATGAGACTGGGTATAGATGTACCAGTCTAAGGAGGTTCTACCTTACAATATATGTAACTTGCCAAATGTCAAGATCAAGCGTACTCATCTATAGATTCATTTCATGCCTACTGTGTACAAGATCAGACTTCCCCGTGTATGCACAATTTAATGAATATTGAATCATTATCTTTTGAAAGCTCTAAGTTTGGGAAATGTAACATGATAGCATAGTAAACAAGCAAGAAAAGCATGAAAAACATTCAATTGTGTTCAAAATTTTAAATTGTTCTCTTATTCAAAAATTTGAAAAATATAAACAACTAAAATGCAAAATGGGAAAATGCAATCCCTCCCCCAAGCTAAACACCACATTGTCCTCAATGTGAGCACAAAGACTAAAATATGCAACGAGATGTTTAATGGGAAGAAGGGTAAAAAGGGAAAAAAATGAAAGAAGAATGAAGCTTACTAGTGAGCGCGGACTCCCCCAAGCTAGTCTTTTGGACATGACAAGGAAGGTCTTTATAGATTCTTCAAAAACTCTTTCATCTGCAAAGTAAATCTAACAAAACAACAAAAAAGGGAAAGCAAAAATAAAATGCAAAAAGAAAGGAAACACGGGTTGCCTCCCGAGAAGCGCTGATTTAACGTCTTGCTCGACGAATTCTTCTATGAAATCATCTGGTTGGAAATTGACGCTCTATATAGACAATATCTAAGCATCCTATCATGGAATTGCTATAGTAGAGTTTCAATCGGTGTCCATTGACCTTGAAATTTTCACCATTACTAGCCATTATTTCCACATAATCGTATTTGCTCACATATGTGACAGTGAATGGTCCAGACCATCGTGATCGAAGTTTTCCCGGAAAAATTTTCAAACGAGAGTTGAAGAGAAGTACTTGGTCACCGACATTAAATTCTTTTCTGATTATCCTCTTGTCGTGCCAACGCTTCGTTTTCTCTTTATAGATCCTAGAATTCTCATAAGCTTGCAAACGAAATTCTTCTAGCTCATTGAGTTGCAAAAGTCGTCTATCAGCGCTAAGCTTAGTGTCTAAGTTGAGTTCTTTGATAGCCCAGTGAGCTTTGTACTCTAACTCAACAGGGAGATGACATGCCTTTCCATAAACCAATCGATAAGGAGATGTTCCAATCGGGGTTTTGAAAGCTGTGCGATAAGCCCATAAGGTGTCATCGAGCTTATTACTCCAATCGATTCTAGATCTTGAGACTACTTTTTGAAGAATTGTTTTTAGCTCTCTGTTCGAGACTTCTACTTGACCGCTGGTCTGAGGGTGGTAGGCTAATCCTCGTCTGTGATACACACCATACTTGGCAAGCAGTGTCTCTAACTGCTTTTCTCCGAAATGAGTTCCTCGATCACTTATCACGGCTCTGGGTACACCAAAACGCGGAAAGATGATCTTCTTAAATAGTCGTATCACATCTCTAGCATAATTGGTGGGGGTGGCAATTGCTTCTACCCACTTTGAAACATAGTCGACAACGACTAAAATGTAACGATTTCTATTAGAAGAAGAGAATGGTCCTTGATAGTCAATACCCCAGACATCGAATATCTCGACTTCTAATATGCCGTTTTGAGGCATTTGATGTCTTTTGGATATTTGACCTATTTGTTGACAAGCATCACAAGCCATAACAAAGTCTTTTGAATCTTTGAACATCGAGGGCAAGAAAAACCCGGATTGTAAGACTTTGGCTACGGTCTTGGATGAACCATGATGACCACTATAAGCAGATGAGTGGCATCCTTCTAAAACTCCTTTTACTTCCCACTGGGGGATACATCGTCGATACAGACCATCTGAGCATTGCTTGAAAAGATAGGGGTCATCCCAAACAAAGAAATTTGCATCATGCAAAAATCTATTTCTTTGGTTATAAGAAAGATCAGAAGGTAGCTGACGACTGACAAGGAAATTGGCAATATCAGCATACCAAGGAGAAGAGTCCGCAATTGCCATTAATGAATCATCAGCGAACGAATCATTAATTGGCGTTGGTAATCCTATTTCAGTTACTCTAATCCTTGAGAGGTGGTCAGCGACTACATTCTTTGCTCCTTTCTTATCCCGCATCTCTAAATCAAACTCTTGAAGGAGTAAGATCCATCGGATAAGTCTAGGTTTTGCCTCTTTCTTTGAAAGCAGATATTTCAAGGCAGCATGGTCAGTGTAGACAATGACTTTTGATCCTATTAGGTATGAGCGAAATTTGTCTAAGGCATAAAAAATGGCGAGAAGTTCTTTCTCAGTGGTGGCATAGTTGATTTGGGCAGGATCTAGGGTTTTACTAGCATAGTAAATTGAATGAAGGAACTTTTCCTTTCTTTGCCCTAAAATAACTCCTACGACATAATCACTCGCATCGCACATCAGTTCAAAGGGCAGATTCCAATCAGGTGACTGGATTATAGGTGCGGTGATCAAAGCGCGTTTGATTTTGTTGAATGCCTCAAGGCATGCCTTTGTGAAAATTGAAAGGTGCATCCTTGAAAAGGAGCTCAGTCAGGGGCTTGGATATCTTTGAAAAATCTTTTATAAATCGTCGGTAGAAACCGGCGTGGCCAAGGAAACTTCTGATTCCTTTTACATTAGCAGGTGGTGGCAGCTGTTTAATAACTTGGATCTTAGTTCGATCCACTTCTATACCTCTTTCTGAAACGATGTGTCCTAAAACTACACCTTCGTTTACCATGAAGTGACACTTTTCCCAGTTGAGAACAAGGTCGACTTCTTCACAGCGTTTTAGAACTCTGGATAGATTTGTCAAACAATTATCAAAGAAAATGCCATAGACGCTAAAATCGTCCATAAATACTTCCATGATAGATTCAACAAAATCCGAGAAGATATTGGTCATGCGACGCTGGAAAGTGGCAGGTGCATTACACAAGCCAAATGGCATTCTGCGATAAGCGAAAGTACCATAGGGACAGGTGAAGGTGGTTTTCTCTTGGTCCTCAGGGTGGATAGGGATTTGGAAAAATCCTGAGTAACCATCTAGATAACAGAAGTACTTGTGACAAGCTAACCTCTCTAGCATTTGATCAATGAAGGGCAGAGGATAGTGATCTTTCCTAGTTGATTGATTAAGCTTTCTGTAGTCAATACACATACGCCATCCCGTCACAATCCTTGTGGGTATGAGCTCATTCTTCTCATTTTTGACTACTGTTGTTCCTCCTTTCTTGGGAACAACTTGAACGGGGCTAACCCATTTAGAGTCAGAGATTGCGTAGATTATGCCAGGATCTAGCAACTTCATAACTTCAGTTTTAACTACTTCTTGCATGTTAGGATTAAGACGGCGTTGTCCTTGAACACAAGGTTTTTGGCCTTCTTCTAAATTGATTCTATGCATGCAGAAGTCTGGGCTTATGCCAGTTAGATCTTCAAGTTTGTAACCTATTGCCTTTTTATGCTTTTTCAAGATAGTCAATAGTTCGTTGGTTTTTACATCAGCATGATGTAGATTTGTTTGGGCTCCTTGAGACTAAGGTTAAGCTTAGGTCTCTAAATGGAATAGTCAGCAATGTTTGTCAAAATTTTAGGTATGTTACTAATAATGTTGCTCATGATGGTGGAAGAATTTGGGTCATATGGAAGAAGGCTAGAATTGATCTTGAGGTTTTGGAAGTGGATGCTCAGTTTATTCATACTAAAATAAAAGATAGAGTTTATGATATGGTGTTTTATGCTACTTTTGTGTATGGGTTTAATAAGGTAGAGGAGAGGGTGCCATTGTGGAGTGCTTTGAAGAGATGTTATACTCTTGAGCCGTGGATTGTGTTGGGGGATTTTAATAATGTTATGTATGCTAATGAGAGATTGGGAAAGATGGTGAAGGATGAGGAAATGATGCCTTTTCAATCTGTGGTTCAATGTTGTGAATTATCTGATATCAAAGTTACAAGAGCTTTTTTTACTTGGAATAATAAACAACCAAGTGAAACTAGGATCTTTAGTAGGATTGATAGGGCTTTAGTTAATGGAGGTTGGTTGAATAGTTGGCCTGATTGGTTTGCACATTATCTTCCTGAAGGTTATTTTGATCATTGTCCTTGTATTGTCTCTTGTGGGATGAATGCTGGTAGTAGAAGTAAGTCTTTTAAATTTTTCAATATGTGGACCAAGGCTGATGGGTATCATGATATGATTAAACAGGTGTGGCATGAGAGAGTTGTGGGAACTGATATGTTTAAGGTTGTTACTAAACTTAAACTGTTAAAGCCCCAGTTAAAGAAGCTTAACAAGGACTTGTTTTCTTATATTGAAAGGAACTCTGAGGTTGCCTATAAATTGCTTATTGATGCTCAGCTTCAACTGCAAATGGATAATAGTAACCCTAGTTTGATGGATAAGGAGAGGCAGCTTAGGGAGTCTTATGGATTGTTGGCTGGAGCTCGAGATGATTTTCTTAGACAAAAGGCTAAGGCTAGTTGGGCAAAAGATGGTGATTCTAATACTAATATGTTTCATCAGGCTATTAAGCAGAGACAGTTGCATAACAAAGTTGTCTCAATTAAGAATAGTCTTGGTGATGAATGTCATAGTTCTGAATCTATTATGCAAGCCTTTGTAGATTTTTATCAGCAGCTTCTTGGCCAGAGTGGGGAAGTAGCTGAGTTTTACAGCAGTGTTGTTAGGAGAGGGAAGGTGGTGAATGAGAGTGAGTGGGGTTCTATGTGTAGACTGCCTTCAATGGAGGATATCAAGGGGGCAGTTTTCTCTATCCCTAATGAGAAGAGTCCTGGGCCTGATGGGTTCACTAGTGGTTTTTTTAAGGCTTCATAGGAGTATATTAAAGGGGATATCTGTAGTGCTGTGTTAGAATTTTTCAGAAATGGGAAGCTGTTAAGGCAAGTGAATTGTACTAATCTGGTGCTGATTCCTAAAGTAGATAGTCCTAGTCATGTGTCTGAATTCAGACCTATAGCTTGCTGTAACACCATTTATAAAGTAATCTCCAAGCTTCTGTGTGACAGACTGAGTGATAGTTTAGCCAAGATTATTGATCCTGCACAATGTGCTTTTATCAAAGGTAGAAGTATCTTGGGCAATATTTTGATTAGCCAAGATTTGGTTAGGATGTATAAGAGGAGAACTGCTTCACCTAGATGTTTAATGAAGATTGATCTTAGGAAGGCTTATGATTCTGTGGAATGGGTGTTTCTAGGAAAGATGATGCAAGCCCTTAATTATCCTAGTGGACTGATTAATATGGTTATGCAATGTGTGTGTACTCCTTCTTATTCTATTGTGCTGAATGGGCAATCTCATGGATTTTTTAAGGGTGCCAGGGGTTTGAGGCAGGGAGATTCTATGTCTCCTTTGTTATTCACTATTTGTATGGAGTATTTGAGCAGACTTTTGCACATTACTTCTGCTATTTCTGGATTTCATTTTCATCCTCTTTGTAAAGGTATTAAGTTGACTCATCTCATGTTTGCAGATGATTTGCTTCTTTTTTGTAAAGGGGATATTAGATCTGTGTTTATTATCATGGATACTTTTAAGAGGTTTACCTGTGCTTCTGGTTTAAGTATTAACTCTGACAAGTCTGATATTTATTGCAATGGGATTGAGTCTGATGTATTACAAAGTTTGCTTCAAGGTACTGGATTCAAGCAAGGGGAACTGCCTTTTAAGTACTTGGGAGTGAATATTTCTCATAAAAAATTGTCTAAATTGGACTGTAACATTCTTGTAGACAAAATGATTAGGAGAATTAGGGGGTGGAATAGCAGAAGGATATCTTATTCTGGGAGACTGATTCTGGTGAAGTCTGTTTTATCAACAATTCATAATCATTGGTCTCAGATTTTTGTGCTACCAGCTGGGGTGATGGATAGAATTCAGGCTTTATGCAGGAACTTTCTTTGGGAGGGTGAAGATAAGTACTCTAAGGCTCCCTTAGTCTCTTGGAGTGTGCTTTGTACATCTAAGAAAACTGGTGGACTTGGTCTGACTGATAGCAGGTTGTGGAATATTGCTGCTATTGGGAAGTTGGTCTGGTGGATTGTTTGTAAGAAGGATCAGCTTTGGATTAAATGGGTTGATAGCATTTATTTGAAGGGTGGTTCTTGGATGGATTATGAGCCTACTACTTATAGCTCCTGGGCCTGGAGGAAGATCTGTGAGGTGAAGAATAGGGTAAGGCATGGATATGTGCAGGGTAAATGGAGAGATAATGATAAGGGGTATACTATTGCTGATGGATATCAATGGTTGCAGAATAGCAGTGGGCAGAATGTTCCTTGGCATCATATGGTTTGGAATAGGTACAATTCTCCTAAATGGAATTTTACTATGTGGCTGGTTATGAAGCAAAGATTACTTACTCTGGATAGACTCATTGGAATGGGCATTGATGTGCCCATAAACTGTTATCTTTGTGGTTTGGAAGCTGAGGATCATTCACATTTATTTCAGAAATGCTGTTATATTAGGAAGTGTATGGATATCCTTGCAGGTATGGTGGGTGTGTGTGGGAATAGACTGCTGCAAAGTATAGTTCTTGCTAGGTTGGGTAGACACTTGAAGATGTTCATCAGGCAAATGTGCTTTGCTTTGGTTGCAGGGATTTGTTATAAGGTTTGGCACATGAGGAACATATGCAGGATTGAGGGGTATGTGAGACAGCCTTTGCAGGTTGTGTTGCAGGTGAGGAATGATTGTAGAAGACGTATTGAAGGCTGCTTCATGGGTACTATGGATGTTGGTCTAAGAAGCTGGTGTCTGAAGGTTGGTTTTATTTGAAGACGATGTGTGTTTGAAATAGGTTGTTTATTGTAATTGAGAATGATGGTTAGCTGTAAGATGAATGTAATGTTGGTTGAATACATTGTAATAGTCTTTTGATCTTAATATAATTTAC
Organism: Heliosperma pusillum; assembly: GCA_022085475.1. NCBI lineage: Eukaryota > Viridiplantae > Streptophyta > Magnoliopsida > Caryophyllales > Caryophyllaceae > Heliosperma > Heliosperma pusillum. The sequence continues at coordinate 12,418 of JAIUZE010023703.1, read as the reverse complement.
ATTTTACCAAAAAAAAAAAAAAAAAAAAAAAAAAAAAAGATAGTCAATAGTGAGGTTAACTGATTTTCATCTAGGAGAGCACTCACTATGACTGGGCAATACTCAGATTCATCTAAAAAAGCATATTTTAGATTCGAGGGAAGAGGTTTCAATTCAGGTTTGTGTACTTCTGCCTTGGCAGGAGTATCAATCAAGCTTATGATCTTTTGAACTTCTTCTGACGGTATCTCTTTTCCGGTCAGATCCTTTTCCAGCTCACTAAACTCGAAATAGTCATTCTCAGAGATATCCTCCAACAACAAGATTGCTTCTAGAGGATCCTCGATTATTGATGGATACAGATATTCATCAATAATGGAGTCGACAATATCAATGAAACAGCAAAGCTCTTCTAGCATGGGGCTTTTCATTGCACTATTCAAGTTATAGCTGACTTTATCATCACCTACTTCTAATGTCAATTTTCCATTTTTAACATCGATTACTGCTCCGGCAGTGTGTAAGAATGGCCTTCCTAAAATAATAAGGATTTGCGAATCTTCAGCCATATCTAGCACGATGAAATCGACGGGAATGAAAAACCTTCCTACTTTGACAGGCACATCTTCTAAAACTCCCATAGGTTGTTTTAAAGAACGGTCTGCCATTTGCAGAGTGATACTGGTGCATTTGAGAATTCCCATATTCAACTTTTCGCATATGGAATAGGGCATGATGCTTACACTAGCACCTAGATCGCATAGAGCTTTATCGATTGTGTAGATGCCTATAGTGCAAGGTATAGAGAAACTACCAGGATCCTTTAACTTAGGAGGGGACTTATTTTGCAACAAAGCACTGCACTCAGCTGTGAATGCTATGATTTCAACGTCATCTAAAGTCCTCTTCTTAGTTAAGATATCCTTCATGAATTTTGTGTAAGAAGAGATTTGGGTGATTAACTCAGTGAAGGGAACCGTTACTTGGAGGTTTTTGACTACTTCCATGAATTTGCTAAACTGAGTTTCCTTATGATTTCTCCTCAAACGTTGGGGAAATGGAACTTGGATTTTGATGGGTTCCTTTTCAGGTTCATCCTTCTTTTCTTTGTCTTCCGCTTCCTTAGCGGTGGATGGTTGGGATTCTTTTTGGCTCTCTACTGATGTTGGCTCAACTATTGTTTCGTTTGGTTGCTGAGGTTCCTTATAAATGGTACCACTCCTAAGGGTGATAGCATTAACGGTGTCCCTCGGTTGCTCACCATGAGGTGAGAGTTTGCCTTGTTTTCTTTGGGTGTTAGAGGCAACCAATTGGGCCATTTGAGTTTCAAGCATCTTGATGGCAGCATTTTGAGCTTGATCACTCTTTTGAAGTTGAGCAAACATTGAATCTTGTTTTCGAACAACTTGGAGAAGCATGGATTCAATCTTGCTCAAGCTTGAGTCATAGGGTTGGCTTTGATTTTGGGGTGGTTGGTGTTGAGGTTGGTAAGGTTGATTGAAGTTAGGTTGAAGGTTTTGAAAACCAGGTGGATTATAGGGCTTCTGTTGATGTGGTATGAATGGTTGTTGAATCTGATGGTGGGGATTCTGAATGTTGGTGCTTTTGTAGAACAAAAAAGGATGGTTCTTCGTGTTCTCATTATAGAAGTTTGAGAAAGCATTGCCCTGCCTATATGCTTGATAGGCATTGACTTGCTCTAACGAACTGCTACATTCTTGAAAACTGTGTCCTCCAACCCCACATGTCTCACATATCATTACGTGGTTAGTGACGTTAACATGTTCCTTGGATTGGGAAGAGCTTCCTACTTGTTGCTGCAGAAGGGCTAATTGGGCTTCTAGGAGTGCTACTTTACTTGAATCTTCCTGCTTGGTTTTGAGCGGCATAACACGTGAGTTGCTATACTGAGAGTCGTGAATTGCCATTGACTCGATAGTTGCACTAGCTATTTCTACATCGATCTGATCGAAACGACCATTGTTAGCGGAGTCGAGGATACGACGCGATTCGCCACAACAACCGTTGTAGAAGATGATAGTTAAGAACCATGAATCAAGGCCATGATGAGGGCATTCTCTTTGTAATTCTTTGTACCTTTCCCATGCCTCATAAAGGGTTTCATCGCCTCTCTGACGAAATCCAGTTATTTGACTCCGTAAGAGTGCGGTTCGTTCGGGTGGGAAGTACTTTTGATAGAAAGCAAGAGCTAGACCATCCCAGTCGGTTATTCCTAAGGCAACTCGGTCAAGGCTATTGATCCAAAGTTTTGCCTTTCCTGTTAAAGAGAAGGGAAAGAGCATTTCCCTAATCTGCTCTTGGGATACTCCAGTTTGTCTAATTGTGGAGCAATAGTCACAGAAGTTTTGAATATGAAGTTTGGGATTTTCTGTGGCATTGCCACCAAATTGACTTCTTTCTATTCAATTGATGAAGGCAGGTTTGATTTCAAAGTTTTGGGCTGTGATTTGGGGTGTAGCAATACCCCTTGGAAGTGTATCAGTAGTTGGTTTGGAATGGTCTGAAAGTCGAACCATTTTCTTTTGTGAAGATGAAGATGGAGTTGATACGAGTTGAGATACGGGTCAATGGAGGGACGGATTCAATTAAAATCGGAGATCAGTTTTATGCATTCCCGATGATTATTTTGGTTGGTTAAATGAATCTCGGGATGATTAAATGTATCCGAATTTAATGAATATAGAGCCTTTGTTGAAGTCGTATCCCAAGGCTGAAGGTTCAAGTATTATGTCCAAATTCATAATTAGTTTCATTTAGTCTCAAAATTTATTATAGTTAGTTCAATGTATCATTTTCTAGTACATTGTATTTAGGAATTAGATTTTCTTATTGATTCATGTAATATAGTTTAAATAGAGGTCTTAAGCCATCATTTTGAGGCAACCAACATTTTGAGAAAAAGAAAAACTTGTGTCTCTCAATTAAACGTGTGTTACGTTTGTTTGTGAAACTCGGATTGTTGCGATAATCCAAAACTAGTGATTAATTGGGAGGTGTTTCCTAATTGTTACTCGATTGGAACCAATAGGTCTTGGTTAGCCAATCTCGTTCATCAAGTTATAGGTCAGTTAGGAAACAATTAGGAAACCAAGACCTATTGGTTCCAATCGAGTAACAATTAGGAAACACGTCCCAATTAATCACTAGTTTTGGATTATCGCAACAATCCGAGTTTCACAAACAAACATAACACACGTTTAATTGAGAGACGCAAGTTTTTCTTTTTCTCAAAATGTTGGTTGCCTCAAAATGATGGCTTAAGACCTCTATTGAAACTATAATACATGAATCAATAAGAAAATCTAATTCCTAAATACAATGTACTAGAAAATGATACATTGAACTAACTATAACAAATTTTGAGACTAAATGAAACTAATTATGAATTTGGACATAATACTTGAACCTTCAACCTTGGGATACGACTTCAAAAAAGGCTCTATATTCAATAAATTCGAGATACATTTAATCATCCCGAGATTCATTTAACCAACCAAAATAATCATCAGAAATGCATTAAACTGATCTCCGATTTTAATTGAATCCGTCCCTCCATTGACCCGTATCTCAACTCGTATCAGGAGTGTTGTTTGAAAGTTGATTGGTTTTTGAGAATGGAGATGAGAATGGATCTTCTTCTCCTTCAAGATTAGATAAGATATCCGAGTATTTCTCACGAATACGGTCTAAACTTGAAGTATCAGAAGCTTTTGAGATTTCGTTGAATAGCTTTAGTCTCCTACGCAGAGTCTTTTCTAGATCGGGGTCTAAAGAGATAGGTGTCCCTAGTCTAGAAGATCTGGGCATAAGATTGAAAAGCTAAGATGAAAAATCAAGAGAGGTCTAAAGGAATTTGGGTTCCTAAAGACTAGATAAAACTAATTACGATAAAAATCACAAGAAAAAGGAAAACTAAACCGTGCTCCCCGGCAACGGCGCCAAAATTTGACCGAGCTTGTCGCAAGCCCGATACAAAGATAAATTACCCAGACTAGGCTAATAACAAATTAATGTAATTAGGGAAGTAGGGGTCGATCCTCAGGGAGATGGTGTTTCCTATAGAATGTGAAATGTCTCGCAATTGGGTCTTATCTAACGAATATCTGGGTTTTGGGATTTTAATTTCTAAACTAATAAAAGGCATAAACGAAAACGAAATAAAAGCAAATGGAAATGAAAACAATACAGCAAGTGATGAATTAACAATGATGAAAAACATCTATGGAAGTAGGTTCACACATGTAGATTAACATATTGATGCAATTGGATATGGAACAAGCAAATAATTCATTGTGAGTTCATAAGAATGATGTGTTCTTTACAATCATAGATCAGATGGTCTAGCAGGCTTTTAGGCAATTTACTAGGTCTTAATCTACCATGTCATGCTTTGTCTATTCAATTCACGTATCTCTACCTTGGAAAAGAATTCCATTATAGTTAATGATTTTGATCAGGAATCGTCAACTATCGTTATAGTCCAAACATGCATAGACACAATGTTTTAAAAGCACAATTTCTTTTATCCAATTATCATCTTTTAATCAATCTAACATGGCTACCCTACACCCTAGAAAGGTGACTACTCACTCATGGCGATGTTTAAATCTAAGATGAAGTAAATAAACAAAACTAGGATAGACATGTTTATTTGGTTTTGACAATAGTTTAAGACTCTTTATATGGCGATAATAACGATGCTAAATTGATAATCTAATGAAATGAAATGACGATTATAACGATACTAAAATGAATGTAAGATAACATGGATGGAAAATAACAGTCAAATAGAAAACATGAAGACATTAAACAAAAGATAAGATAGGAATACCTAGATGACGATCAACAACGATAATAATAATAATAATAGAAATCCCTTGCTTAGAATAGTCGTTCCATGAATTACAACGCTTGAACCACACAAAGTAGATTACAAAGATGAAATTCTTATTGATCTAAGCTAAGGTTTTGATATAGAAAAGACAGAAATAAACTAAGAACTAAAGATGAAAAAGAAGAAAATGAGAGAAGAGAGGCTAGGTCTCTCCCTCTCTTCTCCTAAACTAGGTTTTCTAATCTAAAGAGAAATGTAAGAAGAGAAGAGAAGTGAAGTATGAAGAGATGTGTTGAAGTGTGGTGGCTGAAGCTCTTTATATAGCATTAGGGTTTCGTGGGGAAGGGGTCATGCATTGATCACATAGGACAAAAAGGAGGAAGTCGAAGCAAAAGTGCGGATCAACAGAGATCCCCGATCGGGTACACCACTTACCCGATCGGGTAAGTTGTGATCTTGGTGCTTTGACTCTCGTTTCATCTCCCCTTGCATATGACTTGACTTTCATTATCCCCCTTGACCTCTTGAGTCGGGTTTGTTGATAGAGTTTGATGTAAAACGATGAATTCTTCGCCTAACTGATTGATCTTCCGACAACTGCGACATCGTCTTTACTTCTTCTTTCTTTTGAATCGGTGATTTTCTTGAAATGCCTTCGACATGGTCAAGCTTGCTTCTTCAAATCGTCGGGTTCTAGGAAAATGCTCGGGAATATAGAAAAAGGGCGTAGAAACGTCACTTTCCCTACAAAACAGGTTAGAACATAGGAATTCGCCTAGAAGACGATATTAGCTCATAAAATGGCTTAACAAAGCACAAATGACATACAAAACCGAGCTAAATTGGGGGTTAAAATCATACAAATATTCACTTATCATTATCACTTCTCTTTTTCCTAATTTTTTTTTCGTATTATGTGGCGTGTGACCACATAGGATGGTTCTAAAGAGAATGATTCATGTCAGCCGACCCCATTCATTTTGGGAGTAATGGTCTGATGTTGTTGTTGTTGTACTAAACCAACACAATGATCTTGCAGGTAGTGAAGAAGGCAGGTATGATCTTTATGGGTAAATACTAGTTCAGCGAAAGTGAAACCACATCTGTTTGGCTAGAGGTATGTATATGTGGAAATGCTACTCATAACTTTTGAGATGCTCTAGTTTCAACAGCTGGGGGTGTTGCTTTGTGATTTGGAGGAACTAAGTGTGCTAGTAAGGTTAAATTGTTTGTACCACTTTTTAAAAGCTACTTATGCCTTTCATGTGCATGTATAAATTAGGTGTCTGAGGCAAAAGGGGACGATGTTGTTTGTATGATCAATAATTCCGTAACATTGGATGGAAAACTGTTTAGTTTATACGCTTCTCAAGTCACTACAAGGAAACAACATTCAGGCGACCGATATTGGCGACTAATTTTAGTCGCTAAAATGAATTTGGCGACTGAAATCCGTCGCCAATACCCAGTCGCAGTCATTAGTCGCCAAAAAAAATTCGGGCGACTAATTTCGGTCGCCAAATTTGGCGACTGAAAAAAGCGTCGCCAAATTGGCAATATGGCGATTGTAATCAGTCGCCCAAATTGGCGACTGAAAGGTGATGTAGTCGCCAAATTGGCGACTGAAATCAGTCGCCATCAGTCGCCAATTTGGCGACCACTACAGCCTTCAGTCGCCAATTTGGCGACTGATTTCAGTCGCCAATCAGTCGCCAAAGTCATTTTAATTTGTAAAAATACAGGGGTTTTGGCGACTGAAAATAGTCGCCAAATGAACATTTCAGTCGCCAAAACACCTGTTTTATTGCACGAAAAGTTCTGTTTTCATCCTGCCATTTCATTAGCATACCATACCTGCAAGTACAATAGAAAACAACCACAATTTCACACATTTACAACAACACGATGAGAAACGAACATCCTCATATATATCAAGAAAATTGTATCAAGTTTACAAATCTTCTTAAAGGTTAACAAAACCAAGTTCAAACAACCACAATTAACAAGTTTCTAAACTAATATCAAAAGCCAAGGGTCATATTGGCTTCGGCTTGCATACCACCACCTCCATTGCCTTTATCATAATCTCGCCGAAAGGGAGGCGGACTTTGGTTGCAGTTGTCGAACATGGTTTCCCAAGCCTTAAACTTGTCTTTCATTATCCGGAGTTCCTCATCCCTTTCGGCGTTTTTTCTTCTTTCCTCGTCAAGTTGCGCCTTTGAGTTATCCTACGACTCCCGGCTCGTAGGTTTGTTTTGAGCTTGAAGGCATTTTTCCCCTTGGAGTTTCGTAAAATACGTCCTTAGCCGAGTCAATTCCGTACACATTCCCCTTCTTGAAACCCTTAACCAAGTCGAACCAAATCTCGTTATCGGATTTCTCGGGATGCCTAACTTTCTCGGCGGAAAATGCTTCCTACAAAATATAAACATTGTTATTAAAAATAGCTACAAAATTTGTTAAACATTCAAAAAAATGAACTTATTGTAAAAATCCAAAAATGGTTTGAAACTTGCATATAATTCCTTATCTTTTGGCTTTATCCAATATCTTCTATTGTCTTGGAGTCGGGAATGGGTGTCAAGGAAGAGCTCCGGAGCCGTGGGCGTGTTAGCTTTTTTCTTCTTACCCTTCTAAAAGAAGAAATTAAATACTTGTATAAGAAGATTTTAATAATAAAAAAAATTTAAGTTATAATTTTCAAATGGACGAAAAAGTGGAAATTATAACTTACACCCAAAACTAGGTCCAAGAAAGATCGAGATCCTGCGTGATGTGACGGCTCAGCCGCTCCATCTTTCTTGCCTCCCTTTTTATTTTTGGATGCTTGGGCCGACCTAGCCTGAAACTCCGGAGTTTCACGATATTTAAGCATATCTTCATATGCAGCACCTACAAGTTAAATAAGTATTATAAAATATGATAAAATGTGTTAAATTATAACTATATACAAATAACAAAAAAAATTAAATACCTCTCATATGCTCCGGCTCCTTCTTCCTCTTGACAACCTTATACATGTTGTCCCTTAACCGTTTAGTGCATGTCTCATTGTACCTTTGACGTACAATATACTCTAATCCCGCCGGCCAGTCAAATGTTTTCTACAATTTAAAAGGTAAGTATTAGTAAAATAAATTATTAATTGAAAATTATAATAGTATAACAAAATATAAACAAAAATAATATACCCTAAAATTATTGAACCATTCCTCTTTTTGTGTGGAGGTAGCCTTTGTCCAACAAGTAGGAGCAACCCCCGTCATCTTCATCTTTGTACTTTGAGTACAACCTCGTACAACCTTTTGAGACGAAAACCTGAAAAATAAATTATGGAATAGTACAGTATGCATTTATGTTAAATAATGTAATATAATTATAAAATAATAAATTAAAAACATTGGTCGTTGTCTTACCAAAAACCCGCGGGATCAAGTATTGTCTATGACAATCAAACCAACTCACTTTTTTGGAACAAGGTAGCGAAAATGCTTTGCTTTGTTACATGCAACAAGGACATGCCTTTTTTCCCGCGGTAGACCATCCAGATAGCATACCGTAGGCGGGAAAATCATTAATGGTCCACAACAATGAAGCTCTTAGTTGAAAATTTTGTTTTAAACACATCATATGTTTGCACACCTACTTCCCACAATTGTTTCAATTTTTCCACCAAAGGTTGCAAATAAACATCTAAGACGGTTTTTGGATTATCAGGACCAGGAATAATTAGTGACAAGAAGATGAATTATTTTTTCATACATAACCAAGGTGGTAAGTTGTATAGAGTGACCATTACGGGCCAAGAAGAGTACTTTCTACCAAACTGGCCAAATGGAGCAAAACCATCCGTACAAAGGCCAAGTCGCACATTACAGGTTCCTCAGCAAAGTCGGGGTAAAGCATATCAAACCGCTTCCATTCCTCTCCATCACTCGGATGACACATCTTTCCCGGAGTACGAGGATTTTCCTTGTGCCATCTCAATTGCTCGGCAATGTTTTTGGTAGCAAACATTCTTTGAAGTCTAGGAGCTAGAGGAAAGTAAGTTACGGGATTTTCGGGTATTGGTTTCTTACTCTTTTCACATCTCTTTTTTTCATTCTTTCCTTTTTTACCCTTCAAGACAATACTTCCCTCAATTGTCTTATATCTAGCCTTTTGACATTTACTACACTTGTCAAGCAAGATATCTTCCAAAAGAGCATACACCATTAGGGAAATGCATCATATAGTTAATGCGGAAGTTGTAGACCTTTCATCTTTTTTGGTATTGTAGAAATGGGTAGGGTTCATGAACTTATACCAGGAGATAAACATCACTCAATCAAAGACAGCAATGCCATCAACACAAATGAATGGCCCAAATTGTTACTCACATTTCAAAGTTAATATCCTAGAGGCGCTGGCTTCTTAACAATACATTTTTGCTCCTTCATATCATGGTTTTTTTTTTTCCACTCGCCTTTACACATATCAAAAAAGGCTTTTGCTGTGGGCCGTTGGTTCGTCTTCATTCATTACCTATATGACATTTATTGAACTATTAGACTTCAAAGGCATTAACTACCATTATCTCTATATGGTTCTCAATTCTGTGGGATTGAGATTGTTGGGAGTGAAAAATAAAGATTCTCCATGAGAAATCCCAATTTCTAGTAGTTTGGACAAAACCCCCGTTTGTATAAAGATGTTCTTAACCTCCAATGTCATTTAGATATTTTCATGTTTTCCTCGCAATTTTCATACCGGACACCTAAGTTTCTTTATTACTAAATCATATTGTCCTGTTGTTTAGCAAATTCAATAAACTCGGCAACCCTTCCGATAACCAAGTCTAGCGGCTTTTTTTTTTTGATGACGTCTTTTCTTACTCAAGTCTTTTCTTTGTACATCAATGTACGCGCCAAATCTCTTCATTTTAATCTAAACAGTAACCAACACAACAAGTACAAAAAATACTCTAACACTAATAAAAAACCCAAATATTAACACACAAGAACACAAACAATCATATTTTATCAAAACCTTTAATACACTACAAAATAAAGTTCGGGTTGCGACAGATTATTCCGTCGCTAGATAGGGAATTTCCGTCGCTAAAGACTGATTTGCGACGGATAGTGTCCGTCGCTTATTTTCGTCGCAAACAGTAGTAATTGCGACGGATTATTCCGTCGCACAGTTTTGCGACGGAAAGTCAAGCATTTGCGACGGAGTCTCCGTCGCAAAAATTGACTGACTTGAATTGGGGGCAAACATAAAGTCAACAGTTGCGACGGAATTTCCGTCGCAAAGTGTTGACTTTCCGTCGCAACTGTTGACTGAATGTTTGACTTGACTGCCACCTGTTCAGCCAAGTCAAACATAAAGTCAACTTTTGCGACGGAATTTCCGTCGCAAAAGATTGACTTTCCGTCGCAAAGATTGACTTTGTGTTTGACTTGGCTGTAAGTCAGTCAATGTTTGCGACGGAATTTCCGTCGCAATAATGCCTGTATTTTCCAGGATCTGCCTGTTTCCTGCATCCCCTTATACGCGTTAAAACGACAAAAAACCTTCAAATTACAGAAGTTTTCCAGCAGTTACGCGTCCAACAAAGTTACTAATGTAACACAAAACCGAACAAAGTTTTGATTTTATATCATAAAAGTAATTAAAGTTTTACAAATAAAAGGTTCAAAGTACCAAATAGTTAACTAATCACTCAAGTCAGTGGAGTGATTGGAGGGAAAGGAGGGAAAGGGGTGAATGGGTTGGACCTAGCATTAGCGCCCCTATCATCATCAAAGTCGTCTCGACCCTGGTTAGGACCTCCAGTTCTGCAGTTTTGAGTAGAATTTCTTGCAACCTGACTCAAGTACTCTTCTATAGCTGCAATCCTTTGAGCCTGCTCGTCGCGCTCTTGTCTAAGTGCAGCATTCTCCTTTGACAGCTTAGTAGCCAAACCTTTGTTGCCCTGAGTCGGGTTTGAGGTAGCAACAGGGCGCCTATGATGGTCAAACAAAAACTTCGCCGCTGGTCCCAATCCGTAGCATCTTCCTTTCTCGTCAAATCCAGTCTCCTCATAATAGATCTCATTATCGTCGATGTTTTCGACTCCTTGAGTTTGAAGCTCAGACTTCTTTGATATGATCTTATTCTGCATCACAAACAAGTTCAGCATTAGTAATTGTCATTTAAATTAAGTAGTTAATGTAATTAAATATATAAATGACAAATTAAACATAAATCACTTAACAAAAAAATGCATAACTTACATAGAGTTGAGCTGGTTTTTTTGATAACCATCCACGGAACGGGTGCTTCTTTGTCTTCTCTAAGACTTGCACCGCATTTGGGATACCAGTTGACGATTTATCGACCTACAATTTAAATACTTGTTAGTATAACATATATATAAGTATTAAATTATAATTAGATAAATAAATAAAAAATGAAAGAAGATTTAGATTTACCATTTCGTCCATGATTCTCAAGGTGTGTTTTCTACCCATAATGTGAGTAGGCAACGCCTTTCCCTTCTCTTCACATCCCGATCTACGATTAGCCGCGCCTGATTGAGATCTCACAACGAAACCAGGATCTTCGACAGGCCTCTTCTTAAGCTTTCTAAACAAGTCCAAAGGAATCCAACTCGGCCTGTGCTCCTCGTCTTTCTGCGAGGCTCGGTAGATCATATGACGTAAACGGGTATTCATGGCGTCTTCCCAAGATTTCCTTACCATATCTGTATGGCGAGGATCGAAAGAAACCTTTTGCTGTCATGATTAAAAGCATAAAGTTAGGAAAATATTAAGTGAATAAATAAAAAAAATAAAAAATCAATAACAAAGATAAATTGAGAAAAACAAATTTAAATAGATATAATTATAATATTTTAAATAATTATACCTCAAACCAGTTCCACCAAGACGACCGCAAATTATTTGACGCCTCTTTCCAACATGGCGCATGCTCCTTGTACCCGCAGATTATGGTCTCCGAGATCAGTTTAACCACATCTGCGTCACTGAACCTAAAATTAATAATCATAGTTAAATACATACATTATATATAAATATTATGATTTTTGAATAATCATAATTATGATTAAACAATTAAAGTAAAAGTGAACTAGCCTTACCATACACCTGTTTCCTCATCCGGATCGAGGCGGACTCTGCGAGTAGTAGTCTCCACCGTTGGCGGTGGCGCGTTCCTGTCATTCACTCGTTCATTCTCATCCTCCTGCCCTCTGTTCCTACATTACTAGTACTACCTCTTCTTCGTCCTCCCGCCATATAGAGAAAAACTAAACTATTCAAAGTTGTCATGAATTAACAAACATGTATGTACAATTAAATGACAAGAAACTATATATTGGTATTAATAAATAATAAAAACTATAAAGTGTTTTACAAACGACCACACATATAGAAAAAGTAGTTTCAACTAATATAAGAATTAGAAATAATCTTATTCATCATCACTACTTAAATATTGGTTTTCGGAAATGTTGTATTTAAAAAGGGAGTCTATAAAATCTTCTTCTTCCTCTTTATCTTCTGCTCCGTCTTCCTTCCGCTTCTGCTCATCCTCCTT
>JAIUZE010023702.1:0-13168 GCA_022085475.1 Heliosperma pusillum | reverse complement strand
GTTTATTCCGAGAGTCTGGCCAGGTTTAGAATAGGACTGGATATTTATATCGTCGTTCTACCGGGAGGAAGTTAGTCTACATATACGAAATGTCATCGTGTATGATTTCAGGGAAATGTGATCTCGTGGATGCCTTTTAATCATACTTGCCATGTACACTGTACTAGTGCGTTTCATTTACCTTGAGAGTTGTCGTCTTTGTGTCGTTGTCTTTGAATGCGTGATTTCATGATTGTATTCATGGTCATTGCATGATACTGGGCACCGTTATGTATGGGTTTGTTGAATGGATGATAAATATGAATGCGATTTATATGGTCATTGCAGACTTAGGCATGGTTTGTTTGTCGAGTCTCAATCTACAAACTTTTTATAAAGCTAACGGTGAGATAGCAAGCAAGCCATATGTGAGCGTTTAGTCGGTTGCCTAAGAGTGTCTTCCCCGAGTCTTTGAATATCATGATGGTTTCGGATTTGATTTCCATATAATCTTATCATTATATATTGGATTGCCTATCTATTCTTATCGTATCTCACATGTATATCTCTATATGCATGATTCTACTTTTGTATTTCCTTCTATGTACGTTTAATGTGATATGGCTGGGAGAACCCGGAGTTACTCCCACTGATTGTGGCGTTCATGTTTTTCATGAATGAACAGGTTGCTTGCTTTGGATGGCTTTTTGCTTTGACTATTTTGGGTTCGGGTGTGAGCTAGCGGGCGTTGTCCTGGAAGTTTCACCTTAGACGTTTTAGCTATTTGCCTAAACCTTGTTCTTTGCTAACATTTTGAGAGACCCCGTCTCTTTGTTGTATTTCGTACTTAGTTTGTAATATTTTGACACTCCTCGTTTTATCTATCTTGCATGTATAAAAGTTTTTAAATTACCGTATTTCCGCATACTATTTCACATGCTTGTATGTTTTATATTTCCGCATTCGCGAGGGTTGTCACATTAACTCTTTAACCGATTCTAGCATAAGAATTCTTGGTCGATGAAATACTTTATTGTCATCTTTAGCCCGGAACACATGGGCCACTGACCCTAATCTTTCCGTTGAGTTCAACCAAATTTCGATGCAATAACGATTTATTGCCCCATTTACCCAACGTAATAAGTTTAGCACTTCGGTGAGCCGAACCTACTTCCTTACGAAATTGGGATTCATGGGTTCTACTATTTGTTAAGGCTAAGTCTCAATTATCAAAATAGAGGTCAAGTCAATTTATATTATCTATCTTCTTTTAAGTGAATTAAATAGGTGAACTATCGATAATTATAATTGACGCGGTCGATTGACTCGATAAAATGCATGTGTTGTTTATGTGGCGATTTGGCATGCATGAAACATATAAATAAAAATGCAAGCATAAAATAAATTCCTAGTATGGCCTTCCAAAAATAATAGAAAATCAAATTAACTATTAAAACTTCGGAAAGCAACTCCTTGGTCCCTTGAACTTCATTTGCACGCCTCCCAAGGACACCGTCTTCCTTTTGGAAAGCCTTTCCAAATGGCACCGTCTTTAGGAAACTCCGGGATTACAAATAATAAAAAAAAAATACAAGGCTATTCTATTATACATTTGAAAAATAAAATGAAATTATACAATAAAAGTGATACGAGATCACATTAAATTACAACCGAATCAATATTCCCATAGATTTCGGGTAATATCGATTAAAAACTAAGGCCATACTAAGACAAATTACATAATTCAAAAATTACATAAATCAAAATGACATTCATTCATTCAAAATGCAACATAATTATATGTAAACTCATTCAATATTAATGTGCCAAATCACCCTAATAACCTTATATCGTATATAAACGCGGTTTTACGGAAATGCGTGATAATAACCAATTAAAATCACAAATTAATACTTAAATCAAATTTAAGTCCAAGTTAATTACGCTAACTGTTTTAGGACTCAAAAATTAGTCTCCACTAATTGTTTGACAATAATTCAACTCGGTTTTGCATTATTGCTCGGTTTTGACCCCTTTTAACATAAATTTTATGTAATAATTCCATATTAATTTACAATAATTTATAAATTTGAAAAATAAAATTTTCAATATTCTGAAACATTTCCTGGAACATCTTCATGTCAAAATTTAGGTCAAAAATTTTTGAATCATTTTAGATAAAAATATAGTTGCTATTAATCGATTTTATCAAATAAAATACTAAAACCACACTAAACATAATCTAATTAATTTTCAACTTATAAATCTGATATGTAAAATATTTATGCAACATATGATAATTTTTCTCAAGCCAAAAAATTCATTTTAGCTATTTATGCCAAAATAATCACTATTTATGTCTTTTTAACTATTAAAAATCATAAATCATGCACAATAATTCATATTTATCTCAAATTTTACATACAATAGGTACAATATGCATCTGATGTTGTACTAAAACGTCATGGCCAGATTCGGACTTTAACTATTTTTAGTCAATAAAAGTTCATTTTACTCATTAAAATGGATTTATTTAACAAAAATCATTAAATAAAGCAATAATCTTCCATAAATCATCAAAATGACCTAAAACTATTTTAGGACCAGAAGGTATTGCATGCTCAAAATTTCGTGACTTTATCATATAAATCACAAATTATCTAGTTTTATTTTGTTACTATAACTTGTAAAAACTTCATAAAACCGATTGCATGCAACATCCTAAGCTCTGATACCAATTGTTAGGTTCATATACCTACACTTAAGACATTTTTTAAGTAATACTAATTAACTCTTTAATTAGTTTCAAGATCTAGTTACATGCTAACTAATTAAATTGAAATGGGGAAAGAAAAAGTTCCTCACATTGAGTATTATTCGGATATGGGCACAAGTACAAGACACCTTATTGTACTTGTTCTTGAGCTAGATGATTATATGATGAATTTCAAAAAGCTTCAAGTATAGGAACTCTCCTTTAAATTGCACCTAGACGTGCCCTTAATCTCTTGAATATTGCTTTACTAGAACAACAAACAAGATCCCGTTAATATGAGTACTAGACACTTGAAGTTTCTACATTAGAAACTCAAGTTCAAGTTCTAATCACAAGTTCTATGAAAGTTCTAAAGCTTCTAAGTGTTTAGTGATTTTTAGTGAGATGTAGTATGAATAATATGTGATATGATTAAGTAAGTTCATAAGAGGAAAACATCCCCTTATTTGAACACAAATAACCGGCCAAGCATGAGAGCAAAGAGCATGGTCATTACTTTTTGTCTTACCAAAACAATAGGGTGGCTATAGGTGTTTAGGCTACTAATCATGATGCTTAATCTTGATTAGAACAAAATTAAAGCCTAACCCTATCCTACTATAAGCACAACCGGTTTTATCACTTAAAATGCACTCCATATTATATTTGTGATTTTGTCATTTGTCACACATGTGACATGTGACATGTGACATGTTATCTTATAATAAAAATATGTATTTAACTAGTTTAAATACAATTTCATGTCAAATAAATTAAACTTAACATTTTAAGTAATAATTTATGATCACATATATATAAAATGGGCCATCTCATATTTGGTTGATATGATCTACAACTAATTGTAATTATGATCAACCAATCATGTTTATCTCAAATGTTTCATAAACATTAAGCATTCTAATATAACAATTATATTATTTAATCTTATTTAATCATATTACATAAAGATATATTTCTCACTCGTAAGCTCGTTCTGATTAAGGAATTAATTAATCTGTATCGTTATACAACTAATTAATATACTTGATTAAGGAATCGTCCTTTCGGCGTGACCTCAAGGGATCAACTGATCACCACCGTCATACGACAGTAATGTCAAACTCTAGTAAGCCAATCATTACCGATTAATGTGGATCAGTTGACTATAATGTTAATCATCCCTTTATATTCTTGTTAATGAGGTTTAATTAAGTGATCGTACTATTGTTGAGGACACTCACTCCAACAGTAACTACAAGCTTTGAGAGCTTAAATCTTCATCCTATTTTGACTCCATTGAGCCCAAGGCATAGAGGTTGAGATTAGGGTTTGCGAAACATTTTACTTTGAGCTTTTGTTGAATTGATTTCCTTCAACGGGACAAGCCAATGCTACCGTCACATCCTTGCTTTGACTAAAACTCACTTCATATAGCTTCGTAATCCAAGATGAATGCCAAAATAGTAGGAATAAGCTGTAAAACCGCTTTGTTTCCTATAAAAGGAGACAAAACACGCAAAGTAACTAGAATACGATATTAGCTTACAAATCACAAAAGTGCATAAAGCACGTAAAAAGCGAGCCAAATAAGGGGATAAAATCATATAAATATTGCACTTATCGTAAATATAGGTCCGTAAACTTGATAGGAAGTGAATACATGTTCGTAATGTAGTTGTATAGAGGTGCCATTTGTAGGATTTTTGTTATCATTAAGTAAATATTATTAACAATAATATTTAATGGAGTTTATTAATAATCCTAATTATGTGGCCCGTTAATTTGGCAGTAAAATCCTATGGACTAAAATTGCTCTCCCCAATATTAGTACCCACTCCCACATTTATCTTACGTATAACTACTCTCACGTATAACTGCGGTATATAAAGCTATACAATTTCATTGATAAAGGTCAGCATTACCTACTCTATCTTAAGCATTATGCACCATCTAAACCAGTGAGTTGAGGGTTTGGAACCGAAGTCAATCGACGAAGACGGGATTTCCGAAAGGGGTTCAAAAGACAGGTTTTATTAAAGCTGATCAGGAATTCATTAGCAATGGCTAGAGGTTTAATTCTCGATCTATTGTATCGCTTTCGTTGTATTTAATTAGTTGTAGGTTTATTTAGTAATTAAAGAAGCATATTAGGACAATTAAGATGAGTTAAACTTACATAAGCATGCATATTAAGACGATTAAGATGAGTTAAACTTAGATTTGGTATTAGAGCGAGTAATCGCCTCCGTCTTGCTTGTTGTTTTTCAACTTTTGTTTTCCGTCTTTTGATGTAATGAATCTGTTGTTTCTTTAAAGCTATTTTGGTTCCATTTTTGTCATTGAATATTGAAAATATGTGTTTGGGATTTTTCTAGGTATTTTGAGATATAGTCGAGAGATTAAAGATGAATTCAGTTTTGACTCTTATATTGTTATATATTTGTGACGTTGTATGAGGTATTTGCCTTTCTTGTTAATATTTTGGAGTACAATACTTTGTTGCCTTAGAGGTCAGAAGTATTTATGTGGTGGAACATGTGATGTGAAGGAATTTTATTTCATTTTCAACTCCAGACCACTAGTAAAGTAGTGTACAATTTTACGCATGATTACATATTAGGTCCACTACTTTTTGTTTTGTCTGCTTGCTCAATTTTTGTTTTCTTTTTTTACATATGGAGTTAGGGGCTTTGTGTCAAGTAATTTTTTCTTTCTTTAATGATGTACTTTTTTAGTTGATAAGCCATGATCTTTTACGGGAATCTACAATTGTAAAATGTGTAGTACTTTGACCTTGAGAGCTTTTGTTTCTAGTACTCCAAATGGTTTTTAAAGAATATCGAGAATGAATTAGTTGAAGTTGATTAGTTTATTATAACACCCCTTGGTTGTTTTTATTTGATGATAACTAATCTTGATATTCACATGCTAATATTTGACAACGTAATGGGTTATGTGTGTATTTGGCATGAGATATTGATTACAATAAATCTTATATATACATAAGGTTGTTAGTATATATGAACTAAGTTTTTGAATGTCAAGCGATTTAAATTTATTAGTTAGTGAGTGGCCACAACATCTCTAATTGATTAAATTTTATTCGAAATCACATGTGGACACTTGACATTTATTATGATTAATTATACGTAATGTGATGAGACTTGCTCATAGGAATCTTGTCATTTTTGTATGATTAATTAGGATGGTATATTGAATTATGTTTCTTGATCTACCCACAGGAGTTAAGAAATCCATATGATTTGATGGTAGACTTTAGCTCACATTCAAGTTTTATGTCACTAGATTCATATGAGCATAATTTACATTGGTAAGTTGTGATAAAGTTTAGTCTCAATTTTGTTACTAAGTATGTATATTTTATTTGCAACAATTTTACCTAAAAGTTCTATTGATATCAAAATTGACATTCCTGAGTTAACTGGTGACAACTACAGGGTGGGGAAGGAAAGAATATTATTGCATTTAGAGATAATAAGATTTAAGAATGCTATACAAAATGACAACCCAGCTGAGATAAACGCTACTAGTACTCCAGATGAAGTTGATCGTTGTGAAAAATGGGAGAGATCCAACTATATATGCTTAATGTTCATAAAAACAATAATTAATGATTGTATCCGTGTTTCTGTCGAGTCGCATACCAAAGTGAAATATCTCATTAAGGCTATTGATGAGCAGTTTGAAACTTCAGATAAAGCTCTTGCGAGCACCTTGATAATTCATTCATATCTTTGAAGCTCACTCAGACAAAAAGGGTGCTTGATTTTATCATGCACATGAGAGACATTGCAGCTAAACTTAAGGTTTTGGAGGTTAGTGTAACACCCCTATCTATCAAAGAGCCTTACCAAGTTCCCCTTTTTACTATGCAGGACCAAGGTCTGCTTTTGTAAAAGGGGGATCTTAATAGAGGTGCTACCATCTTAGTTACTCGAGGAAGTACATATCAAATGAAAAATAAAGAAACGACATTTATTCAAAGTAAAGTTAAAGTGATTACATCTTCTTAAATCAATAAAGGAAAAATGTCTCAAAATCAAGTACTCAAACTAATAGAAATTCTAATAACTAAAGACACATCGGATGCTAAGACTCATCATCCTGCGACATTCCCTCCAATCCCAACGCATACTCAAAGGAATACCTGCTAAATTCCTGCTCACCATTCCCCAATGGATCACAACAGTTTTGAAAATAGAAAAGGGGTCAGTACCATCATATACCAACCAATGAAATCAACATAGTCAAGCAATCTCAACAGAACAACCGAGTATCCAGTATTCAACATCATCTCAAAACTCCAGTAACCGAGTTCCCGCCAAAGCAGTAAACTCTGCCAGTGTCAGTCTGCAGATCTGAACGTTGTACCACCGACCGATGCCAGACCACAACACTGGACATTAAAAGCCTGTCTCATCGCAATGACAGTTCTCGGAACATTAATGTGCACATTTCCCTCGTGGCGAGAGAGCCACGAGAGGTGAACTCGGGGTGTGGAACCGCCTCGTTACCGGACCACCAAATAGAATAAATAATCACGACAATACTACCACAACCACCGTCACTATAATCATCATCAATAATCAAAGTCACAATATCATAACAACAACATCATCAATAACAATCATTAACTATATCACATCAATAAGCACACCAAAGTATTGAGTTTCGCGATTAAAAATCTTCCTCTACGAATCCTCCCCCGAACAACAAGTAATAATCTAATTGAAAGATAATCCAATTCCCATCCCAAAACATATTAGGGTTTCGTGACACTACCCAAATATACTACTTAACATAGGAATATGAATACTTATTACCACGAGATTGATGCTTAGAGATGACTCCGACGAACAATCAATGGCAAACTTAGGCATAATGATGAATTAGGATGGTTAAGGAGAGGTTAGTAGTGTTTTATGGTTTCATAAGAAGCGATTAACTGGCGAAATATTTTTATAACCCCTTCACCATTCAAATCTAAAACCGCTCGAGAAAACCCGTCAGGCCGGGGCACTCAAGAGAGTGCACGAAACACTCAGCCGAGTACTCACCATACCTGGCTGAGTGCCACTTAGGCATAAGGGTGCCTCAATAACATACTTAACATACTCGGCCGAATACATCTTACTCAACCGACTCAGGACACCACTCGGTCGAGTACACCCTACTCGACCGATTCCAAGCTTATAAGAATACGGAGTATTACAGTATTCCCTTCTTTAAACGAACTTCGTCCTCGAAATTCACAACCCAACACATTAAACAAACACAACACCAACCTCTATCAAGAAATCTCCCCACAAACCCATATCAACTCAAAACAAAACAAACGCAAAGTCTTCAACGCATCTATGACAAACAAATAATGCAAAAGTCTTATAAAAACTAATATGGACTATTATAGTTACCATGTCTAACCTTTTCCTGGTACATATTATTTTGTGCGCTCTTCCACCATAATATTCCCCTTTTAAGATTTCCTATAACACACATAATGATAAATAGTCGCTTAATGAGCATATGACAATGTGTGTTCAGGAGGAGGGTAGATTGGTGCTAGAAAAGGGTGCAACGGTGACCCTCACTACTTCTAGTAATGGAGATTCATCTCATGCAAAGAAGTATAAGAGTCACACTAAAGATAAGGGAAATGGAAAGGAAAAGGTTCCAGCTGAAAATGTCATTAAGAGGGAGTCATCGTGTTACTTCTGTAAAATGAAGGGACAGATAAAGAAAGATTGCATTAAGTTCAAGGTGTGGCTTAAGAAAAAAAAGCCAATTTTATTGCGTTTTTTTGTTAAGAATCTAATATGGTTAAAGTTAATCATAATACATGGTGGATTGACTTTGGTACTACAATCCATGTTTTGAATACCTTGCAGGGTATGACAACCCTGCGGAAACCAGTGGGCGGTGTAAGTTCTATCTATTCAGGCAACAAAATAGGCTCACATGTGGAGGCCGTTGGAACATGCAGTTTTGTTTTGAGTAATGGTTTTTTTTTCGTTTCAGATAAGACGTTTTATGTTCAGAATTTTGCTCGGAATTTAATTTTAGTTTCAAGGCATGTACTATTTACACAGTTCTTTAATTTTTTAGTAACACTCTCATCTACCAAAGAGCCTTATCAAGGCCTTCCTTAGTAAACAAGGACTCTACTATCTTGGTTTCCCGAGATAAATAATATCAAATAGACAATAATGCAACAACATTTACTAAGAAATCAACTTTAAAATGAATACATTGTCTTAGCCAAAAGAAAACAAAGTCTCAATCCAAATGTCAAACTACTGAAAGTATAATGTCTAAAGACACAACGGAAGCTAGATTCATCATCAGCGACATTCCCCCGTCAATCCCAGGCATGCTCAACGAAATACCTGCTAGACTCCTGCTCACCATTCCCCAATGAATCACAACAGTTTTGAAAACATAAACGGGATTAGTATCATCATACATCAATAAATGCATAAACAAACAAACAACAAACAATAATCATCTGAAAGTAACCAAGTAACTAGTAGCCAGTACCAAGTACCATCTCCAAACTCAAGTAACCGAGTTCACCACCTACGATGCCAGACCGCAGTACTGGATACCAACAGCCTCTCTCATCGCAACGAGAGTTTCCGAAACATTATTGTGCACATCCTCCTTGTGAAGGGAGAGCCATGAGAGGCGAACTCGGGGCGTGGTCCGTTTCCCTACCGGACACCCAAAATAGAATCAGTAACCAATCACAATCACAAGTAAATCATCATTAACATCATCATCATCAGCATCATCATGATCATCACCATCATGATCATCAAAATCATCATAGTATCCAACAATAACAACAACAACAACATTAACAACATCAATCAATATACAAATATACCAAATAGGGAAACCCTACCTCAAGCGAATCCCAAAACAGATTAGTTTCAACAACCCTACCCAAAAATACTAAACAATTAGGAATATGAATACTTACAACGAGATCAATGTAAAGAACAACTTTGACGAACTAGCAATGACAATCCAAGCCGTAGAGATGAATTAGGATGATTATGACGGGTTTAAAGAGAGTTTAAGAGAGTTTAGGGTTTTAATAATGAGTAATTAATCAATTATAAGGAAAGTTTAGAGAGAGTTTAGGAGATTTTAGGGTTTTTTAATAATGAGTAATTAACCGACAAAATCTATATATGCTTTTTAATCACCGTAGGTCAAAATCGCTTGAAAAACCCATCTGACCGGTGCACTTGTTCGAGTGCACAAAACACACGATCGAGTACACTTCGCTCAGTCGAGTACTTACCATCCTCGACCGAGTGCCACCCAGACAGAAGACTGCCTAAGTGACAAACTCGACTACTCGGCCGAATGACATCTACTCGGCCGAATACAGACATCACTCCGTCGAGTTCCCCCTACTTGACCAAGTACAATGTTACCAAAATACGGAGTATTACAGTTTTCCCTCCTTAAGAACGAAATTCGCCCACGAAGTTCACCACCCAACACATTCCACAAACACAACACCAACCTATACTAAAAACTCACCACATAATCCAGTATCAAACTCAAATCGAAGCCAAAACGAAGTCTCCATCAAACACAACTAAGACCAAAAATATGTGTGATACACGGGTTCGCGATCCTTTCCGAGTCGTGGCACGCGTAGAACCATGGCGGAGAAATGAGGGACAAGCGTAGAAATACGCATTTGTGGATTCGCCACCAACTTTTATGGGAAGTTGGAACCGTTCGAATACTTTATGCCATGTGAAGACACAAAATACTGACATGAACACCAAGAACTCGTTACCCTTAGCATTCTATATATGTCTAAAAAGACACTCATGGATGCCAATGAACACAGATGTTCACAGAGATCTGGAGTAAGGGGTGAGGGTACGTATTAGGCAGTTCTTTAATTGAACACCTAATCCCGCCCGCCTCGATAGCGGCCTCTACTAATGATTAGGGAAACTCTTTTGTACTTGATATGTAGTCGGTTAAATGCATGCAATGCAATATCCACGTTTTAATCCTAGCATGTGAGCAACTACATCGGTTGAACATGTAATTTAGCATCCATTTAGGTCGAAATAGGAATTTAGGATCGATTGCATGTGAAAGGAAAATAAATCATGCAACACAAAGATAAAGCTATAAAAGAATTGTAAAAATTACAACGGATCTAGGGATCTATGTCGGACATATGTCAAAAAGAAAGGTTCAAATAAAAGAAAGAATAAAAGACTAAAGGAACAAATTAACAGCGATACTAGAATTAACAGTCGATTAATTAATAAAGGTTACGTCGTAGCGAATCATAAAGTTCAGAGACAGAGTCCAACCCAGAACATGCGCAACGTATGATGCGTCCTCTGGAAGAGGCGTAACACTCTGTGCGTCTGGTCTTGAGTTGGGTTCTGGCTGTGAAGCTAGAATCGCAATCAGTTAGTATTCGTTTGTGTATTTACGGTTTATTATTGATCTATAAGTCGAATTGAAGTGATTTAATTAATTAATTACACTAGTTTGTATGAAAGACGAATCTTAGAGATTTGATATAAACATATCTAACCTCTAAAGACTCAAACTTGATCTAAATATGTCAAAGACCCTTTAATATTGGATTGTTAAAGATCTAAAACGAACCCTAAAAAAGGTGGTTTAAATAAACCTAATAAAAAAAGGTTTCAAAAGGTTTGGCATAAATCCGACATGAATCTTACATAAGATGAAATAAAATACAAAAGACGGGATTATTACACCCTCAGACTTACTTGTTGACGAAACGAGATTAATTAAAGTGCGTTTTAACGATATCTCGACTCGAATGTAAAGAAAGTGACCTCGTAAGAGGATTGAAATCAATTAATTAGTTAAATTGATTAAGTGTAGTTGGTCAAATTGGTAGGTCCATGCAAGAACGTGACGGGAAACCAGAAGGATATGAGCTTACGTGGTCGATTGATCAAGCACGTAGATGTCAAAATACTTCGAGCAAGGTCTAGTATGCAAAGAGAGAGAAAAGAAAGGGCGGAACACTCGCGTGCCTTGAAAGTGAGCACGAACCTCTCCTTTTATAGGGAGAAATCCGAAGAGTTTTGGAATAACTCGAACACGGAAAGAAATCTAGAAAATATTCCGGAAAAAGGCAAAACAAGCAGGGGAAGAGGCGCAACAAGCACTGCGACCCTTGGAAGAAGCGCAGCGCCCGCTGCGTCATTTTCCAAGCAGTTTTCTAATTTGAAAGAAAGATTTCCGCGTTTCTTTTATGGAATTGCGGTAAATTTCGAATATTCTTTCTAAATAAAATAGGGATATATTTTACTCCAAATATATTCTAATGACTCTCAAAATGACCGTATCGGCACGTAGATGACGACCAAGGGGTAGACACAAGTGTTTGAGCTATCACTTAACGACAAACTTATGAACTATCATAAATCGTTTCACATACCAAACATGCGGCCCAATCATCACTGGGTGGTTGGCGAAAGGTGTAGATTCGAGGTATCTACAGAGCCCCTACATTGACTGAGGGTTGGAAAAAGCAAAAGTCAAAGTATCGTCATCGGGTCAATCGAAGATTACAACCTGAAGACTATGGCGACGCGAGGCTGCTCAAGGGTCTGGAGCAAGGACGGAGTCCGACGAAGGGTGGTGGTTAGAGTGCTAGTGATGGTACTGGAGGGCGGGCGTCGGAGTTTAGGAAGTATTCGTTGGTTTTTATTTTTTTTGAAAAAGTAAAGTAAGAGAGAAGAGGGGGCTGAATCGCGATTCTGGACATAATAAACCAATTGGCGACTGATTTGGAGTAGTCGCCAATTTAGAGACTGAAATCAGTCGCTAAAATGTGTTTCACTCGCCAAATTGGCGACTACATTTAGTCGCCCGATTGTTATTTCAGTCACCAATTTTTCGAATACTTTTGTCAGTCGCCTTCTAATAGTCGTCCGGACTGAGAATTCTTGTAGTGGTCATCAGGAAAATTTTAAAGTCTGTTGACTGTCAGGGAGGGTCATTCAAAGTCCGTTAGACTACGTATGAAAGCTCGCCAGCCATAAGAAGGAGTCATACCTGAGCATCTTCTTACTTGGACTGAGGTTAGCTCGCCAGCCATCTGAAAGGCATACGTAATGAGGCTCGCCAGCCATTGGCGATAAGGCGCATAATGAGGCTCGCCAGCCGCTGGGGATAATATCATACGTGAGAGTCGGCTTGTTTCTATCTTCAAGCGAACTCTCGTTGAGGAAACATATATGGAAGACTCTGTCGGGATTGAATCATTCCGAGAATTTGCTCGGTTGTGGCGAACAAATATCCTGATGATAAAAAATGGGCCCACAGATTGTATATCCGGAAAAATGGGTCCCTGCTGAGATGATGTGACGGTTTTGAAACCTG